>SEMN01000107.1:585000-870000 GCA_005408345.1 Macquaria australasica
TTAGAAGTGGCCTTTAAATACTGAATAGAGTTCCACTAATATCTCCTGTGGATCAATGTGGGAGTATCTTAATTTAGGAGGAGGCCTAACTATGTACTAACACCTGCAGCAGCCTCACCTCAACCTACAGCCTCCACCTTTCTAGGAACATACACCTACCTACAGTCATGTGTAACAGACAACAGCTTAGTAGCTGCACACATTTATCTAACAACCTAAAACTGGCCATTACAAAGAACAGTCTGAAAAGGGTGCATCATAACATAAAGTTAACATTTTAACCTTCATGGAGGATTTAGAGAGACTGCATTAGTTTTAGTTCGGTGTATAAAAGTAGCAGCTGAGTGTTTAATTCCACAGCTGTAACCTACAGCTGCCTGACTGCGTCATGTTTCAATCTGTCTGTACTTAGAGCAACATAACTGCTGCTGCAATTAACTAATATCTAAATATAACTGATTTGCACAGCTGCTGTACTGCTGTGTACAATTTTCTCTCAAATATCTCTCACTCTTTCTTTCTGACTTTCTTTCTTCCCGCAGTACTCTGTCACGTCTCTGAAGAGCATCCCAGAGTTGTCCAGGAGGAGTGATGGCCAGGCCGAGGAGAGACCAGGTAACTAAGTGCTATAAAAGTACAGCTGAGTTAGAATAAAACTGTGTAGCAGAATCGCCCCTACTGAGTGTTTAAAAGTAATACCAGACCTCAACAATGCAGAACTTGATGTTCTCCTCTACGTTTTATACATCTAAACGTCACCAAGGTCAGTTTAAACCTCTGTGAAACTGTGAAACATTATTTAAATCTCTTATCTCCTCCTCCTGCAGCTCCAGCCATCAACTGGAGTCGTGGCGTTTCCTCCCACAGCGGCGGGGGAATCAAACCCACGGGGCTCGCTGAGGTCCACAGTAAGTTCCGGCCGGTGAAGAGGGTCTCCCCTCTCAAACACCAACCAGAGACCACCGACTCTGACTCTGATGGTAAAGTCCAGGGCCAGGGGCTGGGGCTGGGGGAGCCAGGGGAGGGCAGTAAGGATGACCCCAGCTCCGACAAACCGACTCATGCCTCCACCTCCTCCGACGGCCCGGGAGGGAAGGCGAAGGCGCTGGGCGGCAGCGTTGGTGTTGTTGGAGGGAACAACCCCCAGGCTCTGTTCGGGGAGCTTGAGCACTACGATCTGGACATGGACGAGATCCTGGACGTGCCTTACATCAAGTCCAGTCAGCAGATGTCCACGCTGCCTCGCGTCCCCCACGACAAGCGCTCGGTGACGGGGAGCAACCTGGGCGGAGGCACCCTGGAGAGGAGCCGGGGAGGAGGGCTGAAGAGCTCCGCTTTACCCCACAACGAGCCTCTGAGCCTGGGCAGCAGCAGCTCACAGACTCCGGTACACAGTGATCAACTTCACAACAACTTCTTTAATACTTTTTATTTGTGGATCCATCTGCGGTCCACAGAGGGTGACCTAGTGGGAGAAAGTGATGTGGAAGTCATTGTGCAGGGATTACTAAACTAAGCACACAGTTTAGTGAACTGTAAAGGAAAACATTTATCCAATAAACGTGTTCACAGTATCCTCTTAGGCTTCTGTTTCAACAGCTAATGTGTTTAACAGCAGTAAATATGAGCTTTATTAACGAATTATTATCAGCTGTGATGTTATGAAGTCACACAGTTGTAATCCGTGTGTTTTCTGCAGTATTGTGTTCTGTCTCCGGTGAAGTGGTCAGACCTGAGGAAGTCCAAGTCGATGGATCCAGACCTCCACCTCCTCCACCGCTCCCCAGCTGGAGGAGGCTACCAGTCAGAGTTGCTCTCCTCTGGACTCCTCAGCTGCTCCTCCTCCCTCTCTTCTTTCTCTGACGCAGGTATGACCTAAATATCATCTTTTCTTCTTCTCTGTTTTACTCTTTCACTCATAACTTTGTGTTCAGGTAAGATATGATGTGACTTGTTGACTTGTGTGAATAATGTCTTTCAGACAAACTGCTGTCTGCGCGGGTCTACCCGGACTCCCAGAGCCAGAGGCCTGGCGTGGAGCCTCCTGGGGGCCCGGCGCTGATGTTCCCCCTGCCAGGGTGCAGCGTGGGCAGACAGGACGCCTCCAAGCCCCGGGCTTCTGGACCGGGAGGAGGAGGTGGAGGCGGCGGTGGGCCGAGGGTGTTTGGAGGAGGTGGAGGAGCAGGAGGGGAGGTGGATGAGGAGACCAAAAAGAACCAGAACATTATCAACATCGTCAGAGAGGGACAGATGTCTTTGCTGGTGAGTGCGAGGTCATCA
The DNA here is from genome assembly GCA_005408345.1 of Macquaria australasica. NCBI lineage: Eukaryota > Metazoa > Chordata > Actinopteri > Centrarchiformes > Percichthyidae > Macquaria > Macquaria australasica. Next base: position 587,281 of record SEMN01000107.1, read on the forward strand.
CGCTAAAACGTGCTGACCAATGGGAGAGTAGGAGGTGGGCGAGGTAACGTTTGCAAACCACATCTGAGGTTTTATCCACCTCTTCTCCTCCTGCAGCCTCACCTGGCGGCAGACAACCTGGAGCTGATCAGAGATGAGGATGCGAACAACCTGCTGCACATCTCGGCCTCTCAGGGTCACGCCGACTGTCTGCAGCATCTCACCTCTCTGATGGGGGAGGACGGCCTCAACGAACGCAACAGCCAGCAGCTCACCCCTGCTGGTCTGGGAGTCAAGGTCAGTGTGTGACAAAGTATTAGAAACACCTTTCAATACAGTGTACCTAATAAAGTGGCCGGTGTGTGTAGAAGGTGTAGAGGACTGGGAAGCTTAAAATCGCTCAAATAATCCATAATCCATTAGAGATCTTTTTGATTTAATATCTCTAATAAAATGTGAGTGTGTGTTTATTGTGCAGCTTCATCCTTGACCTTATTTAAGCTGCATAGTCACCCTGCCTCTAAATACATTTACAGCTTAGTATGGCAAAAATCTGCTTAATTTCCTCTATTTTGCAGCTGCAGGTGGAAATATTAGTCCTTTAAAGGAAAAGACAAACATCTGTAAGCTAACAAGGACATGCAGACGTTTGATTGGCTGTTGGCAGCTTGTCAGTGAGGTCATAAAGTATTAAGATGGAGGTTTCTGATAAAGTGAAACTTTTATCAGCTCTGCTGGCAGCGGCAGGATGTTCAGAATGAGTCGCTGGAATCAAACTGAGGAAAGTGAACAGCGTAAATACGGAGTAGGTCCTGTTTTGACTGCCCTGCTGTGGAAACCAGGCTCTTGATTGGCTGCCAGACAGGAAGTGTGTTATCTAGAGACAAGCTGGGCAACGGAGTCCTGATTGGCACTTATCAACAAGCCTCTGGTTTAGGTTCACTCAGATTAATGGGATGACGGATTCACAACCACCTGGTCCTTACTAAAACATGTTAACTGTGTGTGTGTGTGTGTGTGTTGCAGAACGGTCATCTGGAGTGTGTGAGGTGGATGGTGAGTGAGACGGAGGCCATCGCCGAGCTGAGCTGCACCAGAGAACATCCAAGTCTGATCCACTACGCTGCCCGCTATGGACAGGTAACACACACACACACACACACACACACACACACACACACACACACACACACACACACACACTCATTCACATAAATACAAACACACACCAATGAGCTAGAATATCCACCGGTCCTTGAAAAGTCTGGAAAAGTCAACTGTTGTAACCAAAACTTGTATTTTTCTATCATGCTCTGTCAGGTGTAGGCGATACCTCCTGTGCTTATTCCAAATTATTTTGTAACCATGGCAACATGTATGCACATCACCACATGAGTGTGGCTGGGGATTTTAGATCAGATCAGACGCATCAGAAAATGACAAGGAGTTAACTTTCCTCCTGTTATATCATCGTACAAAATGCCTGTTTTTGTCACGATTTCTGTTATATGAAGTTGCGGTCTCCAATTAATAATCCTCATAATCAATCACTGATTTGTTAGTGAACTCTTTGTGACACCAGAGAAGGTAAATAAACACATCAGGTTCAGTAGAGTGCAGACTGACCTGCTGTCAGTCACCTGGATTAGATTTAACTTCGTGGGTCCATGCAGCACTGATGTAGGATGACATCATCAAAACTGTCCAATCAAGTCAGTCCTCTTGACTTCATGTTAAATCCTCTGGGTTTGTTTGCAACAATGGATCATTTTCCCCTCTTATATCGAACCAACTAAACCAACAAACTGAACTACAGATGTTAAAGCGACCTGTAACACTAAATAAATAAATAAAAATAAAATGAAAGCGCCCTGAGATGTCGGCCGGCGTACAGAGGAGAAACCTTTTTATTTAAGTGAAAACAGGCCACCAACCTCAGGACATTCGGTTATTCCTACAGTTTTCTCATTTAGTAACTAAAAAGGTTTAGGCAAGATACTGACTACTGGAGGAAGACAAGCCTGGGCCTGTCATGATAACTGCTTTTGTTGTCCCAGAAATAATTGCGATAAATTATATTATTGTCATTTTTAAGACCATTTTATGCCACAGATATAATGATAATGTAATAGCATAATAATGAAAGTACACACCCTTTCAAAGAGCAATTCACTTTTAATATATATGAATATTCAGACACTGGAATTGGAAATGTGAAAAAAAATTAAAAACTTCAACACAGAGAGCAGACAAGAGGACAGAAGCAGCGTGAACAGGATCATGTTATGCTCTCATGGTGTCTAATGTGCAGGACTGCAGGGTGGACGTGTATATATGTGTTTTAAAAAAGAAGGGTAAAACATCTCTGTCTGTCCCTCCAGGAGAAGGTCTTGCTGTGGTTGCTTCAGTTCATGCAGGAACAGGCGATCTCTCTGGACGAAGTGGACCAGAACGGAAACACTGCTGTCCACGTGGCAGCTCAACACGGACACCTCACCTGTATACAGGTAAGTACTCACTGTGTTCTGTTTTCTCTCAGCCAGTTGTGGTTGGTTTTTGTGGTCTGATTCATTAGATCATTTGACTTCCCCTCCATCACTTGCTGATACCTTGGTAGCACCGTGCCTCATGCAGATTAGGAGCTTTCTTATAGTTTTATAATTTTGAGTAACATGATTAAAAGAGAAGAATCAGAGTTATGATTCTTCTCTTTTAATCATTTGTTACTCAAAATTTTGAAATCCGTTCTCAACTTCTAATTATTGTTTGTTTGCTCATTTAGGCCCTGATCAGACACAGACCTGCTTTTTAGTTTTGCCTACAATTTAAAAAAAGAGCAGCTTTTTTTTCATTGTTGTAGGCAACCACAGAATCACCTGTCCTTAAACTAACCGGGATTTTGCTGTGAAGTAAACACAGATCTGTACCTTTTATTTTGGCTAGCTTGAAGTAGTAACTTCGTAGATAGTTAGATGAAATATGGAGAGCAGGCGGAGGGGACTTGCTCTGGCTCTGATTAAGGGTTGGCTCTTCCAAAATAGTACGATGGATGCAGGAAAACAGAGGTCTGTGTGGATGCCTGAGACCCTCAAAAAGAGCAAAAATCACAGGGAGTACTGCTGCTTTCTGTTTAAATCATGGTAACTACGGTTGGTGAAATCATATAGCTCCACCTATATGGTGGATACCCAGAGCTATATGATTGTCCTCCACAATTGTTTGCTTCCAAGCAACTGTAAAGGCCCGTCTCTCAATTCATCCGATTGGACAATGGGGGGAAAAATCGCAAATGACGTCAGGCACTCTTGCAAAAACGCTTACTGCCTGTAGAAAACAACTGGAAAAAGACGCCTCGGATCCTGTGTGGTCAGAGCCTTACATATGTATATCTGTTGACCTTCCATCACACATTGTGCAGAGGAAATGGCACATAAGATAACATGTTCCCCTCAAGTTTTCAGACCAATAGAGCACTAATAGAGTCCCCTAAATAAAGATTCTTAACCTACAGCTCAGTAATACAGAACATGATTTAAAGCCACACTTCATGTTATTATTTCAATATCTCAGCAATGTAGAACGTCAACATTAAAGCCCCAAGTTTAGCGTCCTAAACCTTTATTTATTGTTCCTGCTGGTGCGATGACCCTTTCTTCTGCTCCGACTTATCATGACAAAACATTCATTTATTATAACATGTGTTTGACAGTCTGCAGCTGATTTTCCTGCAGTGGAAGCTGGGTGGTAGGTGGCACACCCTGCTGACGGATAGGCGGATGTTATCAGTCTTGTCTGCTTCCTGTTGGCTCGCCAGGCTGACAATCAAAATACTGATAGTTAATGATCTGCTTTAGATAAAATAGCTGCTTTTTCTCTGTACTGTGGGGACACAGAGGCAGGAGTACTAATAATAGAGCTGCTGCTGGAGATAATAAAGTTTCTGTTTTTAAACAAGCATCATCAGGTCAACATGTCTGAGCAGATCTCAGAGCAGTAATGCTTCAAGTCTCTGTGTCCAGACTCTGGTGGAGTACGGCTCCAACGTGACGGTCCAGAACCAGCAGGGGGAGCGGCCTTCCCAGAGTGCCGAGCGGCAGGGACACACCACCTGCGCTCGATACCTGGTCGTCGTGGAAACCTGCATGTCGTTGGCCTCGCAGGTTGTTAAACTCACCAAACAGCTCAACGAGTAAGTTACAGTATTTTTACTTTTACTGCTGAAGTTACAGATTTTTCTTCAGGTACAGTTACTGTCTTGGATTGTGTAGTTTTTTTGGAGTTTCTCAGTTATTGTTATTCTTTCAGTTCCTATTTAAACTGGAGATTTATAACATATCTAACCTGATGCCTTTTAATGACCTTAATATAATTAACTGAAGGAGAAGGTTTTCATACTGTATGAATCAGCTGAGGATAATCATGTATGTAAATTTATAGATTAATGCTGACTTTTTTTTTTTTTTTTTTTACCAGTGTTCCTGCTTTAATTTTATGAAACTTTAATTTAATTATTTATTTATTAGTTTATTTGTAAGGGACAAGTGCAGAGAAACATTGACAGTTGCAGAAGCAGTGTTCGATGTACTGTACACATGTACATAGCTGAAGCTAAGTCGATTTCTGATTTAATTTAGGTATTTTTCAGCATGACATGATTTCTTCCCATTTCCTCAAAGTATTTAATTTGCGGCAGCATGTTAGCAGAATCAACAATCTACCAACTGAATGACTTTGCGTCAGAAGTGTCTACTCTCATCACATCTGCCTGATTTGACTATAACTCCCACCTGCACGCTGTGCGGGGCATGAAGTTACCAAACAGACAAAGACAACCTGCAGCATCTCCTCAGGCTTTAGTGTATTTTCCTCTGTCTTAAAGCATGTAACTACAGTGACTGTGTGTTGGGCTCAGAGCACTGCTAAATAATATATAATCCCACAGCAGAAGCAGTATAGATAAGGTGTCACTATCTATTACTAGTGTTGCAGTGGATGTTTATTATCTTATGTGTGGAAGTGTCTGGAGCTGTGTGTTTTATTACTTTCTAATAGTATTCAGATGCAGGAGCAGGAGCCTACAGGTGGAGGTGTGTCAATGTCAGAGTTTATCCTGTTGTGTGTGTGTGTGCGTGTGTGTGTTTTGCCGTGCAGACAGGCAGCAGAGAGGATGGTTTTACAGAAACAGCTGCAGAGACTGATGGACCCCAACAAGGCAGAGGGGACACCTTCCAGATCACCCAGGTAACACACACACACACTCACATATAGGGCCCTCCGCTTTACACACACAGAAACTCATTCTCTGCAGTGGTATTTTACAACTACGGCTCCCATGAGTCTGGAGTTGTATTATTTTATAATGTTGGAAATGTAGATATTTTCATTCTACGATAAGTTTCTTCTCGTCCATTGAGACCGCTGTAAGACCAAAGGATAAGACGAGCTATCACCTGACAAAGAGAAGTTGAGGTGTTGTAGCCAAGATGTCCGAGTCAAAGGAGTGACTCTGAAAGAATAGTGCTGGAAAACAGTGCAGTCGCCATAGTGATAGTCGTCACTCCCCGCAAGGATACACCACTCAGCACAGCAGAGTTTGGGGAGTGACGATGGTACCCTCCACTGAGAAGAACTCAGAGCCTCAGATACGAGCAGCAGCAGCAGTAGTGAAAGCAGGTGATCGCAGCATTTACAGCAGTTTACAGGCCAAGAAGTACGGTGGGACCTAAGGTTTACTCTCTAATATTTATTATTTTATTGCAGTTTTAATACAATAATTTTAACTGTAGACAAAGCCATTTCAGAGCTGAAATAAGTTCAACTATGTTTAACTGACATTACCAACATAGTACAGTACTAGCTGTAGTAGCAGCAGGTGTAGCAGCAGGAAGAGTTGCATAAAATGCAGTAGTGCTAGAAAAACAAGTACTACTACTAATGGTAATGGTAGTAGTGGAGTAGTAGTAGTAGTAGCAGCGGTGTGGGTGTTTTAGTGTCTTTGTTGTAATAGTAGTCTTAGTATGTAGTAAAGGTAGCAGCAGTAAGGGTGTTGGTCTTTGTAGTAATAGTAGTAGTAAATGATTTAAGGCATTAACAACATATAAACAAAAGCATGTTAAAGTGAAGGGTAATTTCTGTCTCCCTCTCTGGACTCCAGCTCCCATCAGCCCTCAGTGGAGGCGTGGCCAGAGATGATGCTGACAGCGGAGGGTACTCCGGGTGACGGTCAGTGGTTGGTCCGTCAGGGAGGGGTGGGTCCAGACTCGGTGCTGCGGCAGCTGCTTGGGAAGGACATGTCAGACACGCTGTGTTCCAGGGAGAGGCTGCCTCTGGCGGGTAGTCTGGGCAGAGATGGCCCTTGTGGCCCCGGGGCCTCTGGGGCCTCTGGGGCCCGCAGGACGGGGCTGGTGGAGAGGAGAGAGCTCAAACTAGCAAGACTCAAACAGATCATGCAGCGCTCTCTGAGCGAATCAGATTCGGACGGTTATCCACCAGAGGAAGGTAAAAGTCAAGGAGCCTCGGCCTCGAACACGCTCCGACCTGATAGGCCGTCCCACCTGCCAATCGCAGAGGAGGAGCCAGTGTCAAACCACCTTAACTTGATGATGAAGAAGCACCTCCCCTCCTCCTCCTCCTCCTCTTCCACAGCTGAGAAGAAGTTGGCGTTTTCTGTCAGCGGGTCGAAGTCGGTCGACAGCGTCGGTTACAACCCCTCCCCCACCTCCAGCGACCCTGAGGCCGCAGACGGTAAAACACCGGACGCTTCCGGCGAATTCCACGATGCCGCTAATGGCCAGAAAGTTGCCACCAGCCCCAAGAGCGCCCTGAAGTCGCCCTCGTCTCGCAGGAAGACGTCTCAGAACCTCAAACTGAGGGTCACCTTCGATGAGCAGGTCCACAAGAGCTCCAATCAGGAGGCAGAGCAGACCAAAGGGCATCATGGGAAGGAGAGGACTCCAACAGGAAGCTCTGAAAGCAAGCGGCCGTTCGGGGCGTTCCGCTCCATCATGGAGACGCTGAGCGGAAACACAAACCACAACAACAACAGTGGTGCTCAGTCAGGCTCTGCTGCTAAACCGTCCACCTGTCAGAACTCACCTGGCAGGAAGTCAGAGAGTAAAGGCAGCCCAGGAGGAGGAGCCAAGGGCAAGAGCAAAACCAGTAACGTTTAACCGACTAGTGCCTACTGAAGGGCCGAGAGCACATAACGAACAGACCACAACGACGAGCAAACGGCAAGAGGCAGCCAACATGAGACATTTATAGTGATTAACCTGATCGTACAGCTTCTTCTCAGTTTGATAAATGGATCTAAACTGAACACATACACATCATGTGACATCATTCAAATAATAATGGTAATCTTTATTTATAGAGCACTTTTCAAAATCCACGTTACAAACTGCTTCACAAAGGCAGCAAAATAAAACAAGTCATAAAATCATCAGGTTTTAAAAGAAAACAGACACCAACATTTTTTAAAAGAAGTAAAGGACAGTTCAAAGAAAATGAAAACTCTAGTGAAACCAGGAAAGGCTCTCTGATAAAAGTACGTTTTAAGAAGGGCAGATTGTTCCAGAGCCTCCAGCAAACACTGCTGGAGTCAGCAGAGTGGGTTAACTTAACCTAAAAATAACAATCTATGACTTGGAGTGACTATACCACCATCCTGTTAATGAAGGGACTGAAAACCAAAAAGAAACACCAGACACTTAACAACTCAATTAGATGTTTAGTCTAAAATCAAGAGTGTGAACAATTCAATTCAATTCAATTTTATTTATATAGCGCCATATCATGACCAGCCACCTTCGGTCATGTGAAGATCAGACTGAAGTTGTATCTCCAGCTACAGTTTGTTTATTTGGTCCAAACCACAGTGGTGGAAACGCTGACTTTGCTTAATGTTTGTTTTAGGTTTGGATACAGTCAGCTGATTACAGTTTGTTTCACGGACAGAGTTTATCTTGTTTGTCCTCTTTAATACAGGAAACTACTCAGTGAAATAGTGAAAGTGACTTTCAGACTTCACACAGAGACAATAAAAAGTTCAACAGTTTGTCTGACTCCTGTTAAGAAAAGTTGACATCTGTCCTCTTTTACCCGTAATCCCGAGTTCACATTACTACCACAAACATTCTTGGGTGTACACGAGTCAGTAAATTATAAGTCCCGGTCAAAGTCTATTATTTTTTGACAGAATAACCTTTACTCAAGGTCCAGTAACTAGCTTTTTCTGGAGCTTTAAACAGAATCTCATGGTTTTCATCAGTAGATGGAGTTTGCAAAGTTGTCAGTGAGTATATCAGCTTCTAATAAGCTAGTTAATTGACCATGAGTTAAGATTATTTAGTCAGACTACCATTCTCAAGGTCAAGTCTGAACTTTATCCAGTGTGTTTCCTCACACTTCTGTTCTTTTGCTAGTTATACTGGAGTTTTAATACCATAATAATATATATAATATATAATTAATACCATAAAGTGTCTCATGTTCTTTGCCTCTAGCGTTTGACTTTTGATGGTTTATATACAGTTTAAGACTGAAAGACAGAAACAGAAAGTGTCTCCGCTCTGTTGTCTGTCTGTTAACAAGTATTTGATGTTGTTGTTCAGAGACAAGAATCACTGCTCAGTGAACGAGAACAACCTGTGTGTTTTATTGATACTGAAGCAATCATTTTTATTGACAGACTGAAGGAAATTAGTGTATTAATCAGTGTCCTGCAGAAACCTCACATCTCCATAACACTACGTTTCATACATGTTTAGTTTTGTCACATTTAGTTTGATTTTTATAAGATAAAAAAGAGTTCATTCGTCTCCTAAAACAGCAGCAAAGTGTCAAAGTGAATCTCTCTAAATGGAGATGAAAGGTTTCTGGTTCTCTGCCGCTCTGTTGCTGTACTTTGAACTACACTAAAGATGACCTTATAAAGTATTAGTATTTATGTTTATGCACAGTTATATGATTTGAAATGTTTAAAAATGTGGTTATAATCAGGCACGTGGTTAACATGCACCAGCACAACAGACAGTTTTAAAACCACTGTATATGTAGTAGTATTTAATTTTAATTTTCACATTATATTCCACACTTTTTTTATTTTATTTCCATGGTTATTATCTATGCAGTATTCTTGGCATGAAGTAGACGTTAGTTGTGTGACGTGTTTGAGACGGGGAGGTTTAAGGAAGCACCTTCTACAGCGGCTGACAGGTAGCCCGTCACATGAACTTTAAGAGGAACCAGAAGAAGTTGAAACTTTCATTCCAGAGGTTTTACTCAGCTTTCAGGAGACGCTGAACTTTGACAAACTGTCTCAAAGCTGGAAACTAGAAGACCGAGGCTGTAATCTGATGCTCTCATCCTGCGTGGCAGTATGTGGTGCTCAGAACTGGCGTCTGCAGTGAAATATAACAACACAAACATATATAGCAGAACGTTAGCCATTACTGAGCCCTGTGATTGACTGGCGACCTGTCCAGGTGGACCCCGCCTCTTGCCCAATGTCATCTGGGATCAGCTCCAGCCCCCCCTCAACCCTCTGAGGATAAGTGGTTATTGATTATGGATGGATGGATGCCATGCCTCTTGACATGTTTACAGATGAACTCTAATAAGGTTAAAGCTAAGTTCATGCGTTTAATTCAAGTTCAATGTGTCAGAACTGTGGATGGTGTCACTAAGGAGGGGAGAGAGACTTAATTAGGCTCCACCTCTTACTGTTACCAATATAAAATAATTAAATTCACCACTTAAGTTGCGTTTCTACCTAAAGTACCTGGAACTTTTAGTCCCAGGAACTGCTTTTCAGGGAACTAAAAGGTTCCTTCAGCCCGTTGTCTGCAATCTAAAGACCCGTGAAGATTAGGCAAATTAGTCCGCTGATGTATGAAAAAGCAACGGCTGTTTTTCAGGTTTCGAAATGCTTTTATGTAGATGTTGATCAGTTACAGCGGATCCTTGCTCTCCTGCTGTTATCTGTAATTTTCTGGATCTTTTGATGGTGAATACAGACACTAAAGCCTCACTAGCAGCCCCAAGAGGCTGCACTGTTCATTACACCTCACTATTTACCAGGGGTGGACAGAACAATCGTGTTATAATTTAGTTTAAAAAGTGTAATGTTTTTTTCCTGAGGGTGCCGCTAGAGGAAAGGTCGAGGGATTCATCAAAATCATTAAGAATCATCCAGCAGGAAAATCCACATCTAATTTCAGTCTGTCCAGAAGTTGTCAGCACATCTCTTTGGTCCAAAGTGTTGGATGGACCGACTGCCATCCCCTAAGAGAAAACTCTTAACGCTTAAGAAATGTGCTGTCTTATAGAGTTTGATCTGTTTCATGTCTGCGCAGGATGTGTTTAAGCTAGCTTAGCACAAAGACTGGTAGCAAAGTAGACAAAATGTCACAGTATTCCTTTAAGTCTCGCTACTAAAGAGGGAAACATGCCCTCTAGCTTGTAGCTTTGGGAGAAACTGGATCACGTCTGTCATTATTTTGATGCATGTTTATGTTAATAGAAATACTTCATGGTTTCTGGTTCTGATGCAGCAGAATAGTTCTAATCCACATGGATCCTTGTTTTCTTGCACATTCCTGTGTGTTCATACAGCTGTGGTTTTGGATCAGTGAGATTCTGCTGAGCAGTCTCCTCTCCTGGTTTACAGACCTTTTCTTACAGTTTACCATTTTTGGGTTTACACACTCTTTGGCTGTTGTTCTTGAGTCTGCAGGTGATGACGGGGGATGTTTTTGAGGCAGTGGAGTCTGGGATCCAGTCTGCTGGTTCTGACTTGTTAAAGGAACAGTCCAACATTTTAGTGTCTTCCCTGGAGTCAGATGACAGTGATTAGCAGCTTCATTTCTCTGTGTTCAGAACAGATACACTACTTGGTCGGCCACTGATGTTGGGTGATCAGATCTGGTTCACAGTCGGTGTTCCAGTTCATCCCAAAGGTGTTGGATGGGGTTGAGGTCAGGACTCTGTGCAGGCCAGTCAAGTTCTCCAACACCAAACTGGGGAAACAGTTTCTTTATGGAGCTGCTTTGTGCTCAGGGGACGACATCATGTTGAAACAGTTGACACAAAGTTGGAAGATCAGTTCCAGAGAAGGGAAATCTTCCGTTTGGCCACGCAGAAAAGGTGATTTAAAAAGACCAAAAGTGGTGTCCACATACTTATGGCCTTAAAGTGTATCTCTGCACTGGATGCATAGAGATGAAACTGATATCAGTCCTCTCTTCTGAAAATGGGTTTAGTGCAAACAAGTTGGACTGCTCCTTTAACCACTGGTTTCTGGTACTGTTGAATTATTCAGAGAGCTGAGTGGAAAGAAAACATGGGCGTAGTTATCACGTTAAGACTTTACTACTGTTCTTCACAGCCAGATAATTTAAGGGATTGGCACCAACTGAAATTCCAGTGATTCCAGTAAACAGTAGAAAATGTGTAAAGAGTAATTTGACTTTGCAGGAGCAGCAAACACATAAACAACGGCCAGATTTATCCTTAATGTCCATCCTGAACAAGAACGTTTGTAACACTTTATTTTACACATCTGTGAAGTAGTTTGTGTTGTGACTGTGTTCAGTCAGTAAACTTCCACTTCCAATTCAAATTAATTGCTGGTGTAGCCTGACTTTTCGTGGGTTTTAGCTGTACATGCAAAAATGTCTAATTCATCTTCAGGCAAGCAAATAATAACGTATATAAAGAAAACATTTTGGTTTTATATGGTGGTTTTAAGGACATTTATCTGGAAATCAACTAATAATTCTAAACTCAACAGAACGGTCTATATTTTCCTTATAATTAGTTAGTTAGTTAATTAGTTATTTCCAAGAGACATCCTTGGAAGTTGTTAAGAAACTACAGACTCATAAAATAAAGTGTAACCAAAGGTTTTTCGGAGGTTTTCCAGGTTGTCTCGAGTCTCCATTGCCTCAAAATATATCCAAAACAGTGTTCTGTCTGTGGGCTGATAGTTTCTGAAACGCAGGTTATTTTATTTGAAGTGTCTTTATCGTAAAGCGCTCCTTCAGGACGAGGGGGAGGAGGTTGGTGTTTGTCTGACCTGTGTGTTGTGTTTAATGAACTCTTCTGATGGACAGTGTTGCTGCATCCACTCGGATGTTTACTCTCAATGCAAAAAAAAATATAATAAAGTGAGATGCAATATCAGTGAATGTCGGAGGAGACTTTAGTGTTTTTTACTAACCAGCGTGTACAGAGACGGACGGCTGCTCGTCTGTCCTTCTGTTATTCAAGACAACCTGAAATAAACTTTTACTTTGAGCAAATAACTGTTAGTCTGTTTATTTAAACTGAAGCTGCTGAAGAAGAGCTTCACGATCACGGCAACATTTCATAAATATTTTAATCACGTTGACTTTTCTGGACCTCTCATGGATCTTTTTTGTTATGTGACTTTAAAGCACCACAAGTGTTTTAACTTACTGACCTCTTTGCTGTTTCCTGATGAAGGTCTACCATCAAAACATCTTCAGTTTGGCTCTGACAGTCCGTTTCGGTCACTTACGTCTTTGGCATGACTTCATTCTCCTACTTACCTGTCTACCAGGTGTACATTAGACAATATTCATTTTAACCTGTTTCACTAAAATCTCTTTATACTTTACATTACTGATCATTTCCAAAATCACACCAAATCACACCATGTTTTTAATGCATCTTTCCTTCCTCCAAGAAGTCGTTGGTCTTCAGTTCATTTCAATGAAAACCAACCAGCAGAGACTTGAAACTTCTGTCTGCTGCCTTTAACACACAGTTTTGCAGGAATGGACCTTTCATGGCTTGGCCCCAGAATATATCTGAACCAGTGTGCAGCCTGAGATCCTCAGGCAGGATCCTGCCAACTGTTCCCACCTCGCGCTCAGTATCTTCTTTTAAATCACTTTTGAAGACTTAATTTCATTGAAAGTCTTTCTTATCATTTCGTTTTAGGTTCATTATGGGCGGCTGTGGCTCAGGAGGTAGAGCGGGTCGTCCATTGATCCCAGGGTTGGGGGTTCGGTCCCCAGCTCCTCCTGTCCACATGTCGAAGTGTCCTTGGGCAAGACACTGAACCCTAAGTTGCTCACGATGGAGGCCAGCACCTTGCATGGCAGCTCCGTCACCATCGGTGTGTGAATGAGACCAGTCTGTAAAAGCGCTTTGGGAACCATTAAGGTTGAAAAGCACTATATACTGTATAAGTGAAGTTAATTTACCATTATTATATTCTTAACCTTTGAGTTACACTACTTTATTCTTGACGTTGCACCTGAGTCTTGCTCTGCTCTATTTTAAATTTAATTCACCCATTGTTTTACATCTCATTTGATTATGCCCGCCTGTTTATTCATACATTACTGTGTATTTTATTGTTGTTACATGTTTTTGTTGTAAAGCACTTTGTAACGCTGGTTTTGATAAGTGCTATACAAAAAACCTTTATTATTATTTCTATTCATGTGGAACTGAGTGTTCAGAAAAGATGCATCAGTACTTTGACTTCAGTAGTTTTGATCTTTTTGGAAAATGTTTGAGTCAAAGAACAGGTCTACAGGTGGAAATCATGAATGATTTTGTTGATCTGAATCGTTTAATCGTGATGTGAAGGTGCTGCCTCCGACTCTGCTCGCTCAGTTAACTACAAACACTGTTTATTGGTTACCATCTCAGCAAACAGCCATCTGCTACAGAATTATCACATCATGATTGTTTCTGTGGCTTTCAGTAACCTTTGAACCAAAGAGTAACTCAGTGTCTTAATCTGAGCTGACAGGGCTGCTCTCAGTCACCAGTTCGGTTAGCTCCAAAGCTAAAAGCTACTTGGCATCGGAGCTCACCTGAGAACACCTGACACTAAACATTCAGTAGCCTGAACTCAGTTCAGCTTGAGCAGTTGGTGTTAAAGACTCGTTCACATATTTAACACCTCGTTTTACCAGTTGAGTAACGTTCCAAAGTCAAGGTTCCACCTGCGTTCTGAGCGGTTCTGAGATATTGAGCTTCAAAGTTTTTGCATCCGATATAGCAAAAATGATCCGTGGAACAAGTCTCTTTCATACATGAAAATGACAATAAAATGTACAATATCAAAATCCTATCAAATGTGTAATTGGGTTTTTTGAAACGGGTCAAAAGCATCAGAAACTTGATTGATGACAAAGTTCAAAGCCAAGTTTTGCAAAGTTCACTCTCTTTGGAAAACGACTGTGGCTGCCTTTACTTTCACTGAGACCCCCTCCGACACTGTCAGGGGCCCTCTGCAGGTCCCTGGACCCCACTTTTGACCACCGCTGATCGAGATGGATGTGTGCGAGTTGTGCTCTCTGGTAATTTAATGGACAATACACAACGGAGCGTGTATTTATTTCCGCGCGCCTCAGTCACTTAACGCGGCAGGATTTATGGTGTTTGGGTAGCAAATTGGCCTTTGATGGTTCCCGCGCAGGGCCGGCTGCTTCCCCGCGGAGCCTAATGGGGTTTGCTCTAATAGCGTCCCTCAATCATCCCCGCGAATATGAAACATGAGCTCGCTGGCTCACAATTAGCAGAACAACAGAGATACGACGACGTGAAATGTGAAGAATGCAGGATTTATCGGGACTTTCTCAAACGCTCCTCACCAGTTCATGTAACAAAAAACACCAGCAATTTGTTTTCTTTTTTCCTTTTCTATCAGGAGGGTGTGTGTGTGGGGGGGTGAAGTTAAACTGATAAATTAGACCTCATTTATTGGACAACAGTTTGAGTCGGTACCCAGGGGCCTCTGGTCTGCAGCGTGGACGAGGCTCCAGAGCCGCTAATTGGTTCGCTCTGTGTGGATGGGGGGGGGGGGGGGTGTTTAAGGGGGCGGGCGGGACGAGCGGTGCGTTTGGCCGGCGCTGATGCTCACACACACACACACACACACACACAGAGAAGCGGTTGTCTCGCGGCACACGCCACGAAAACCGACGAGACAAGCGCTTGATTTGACAGCCGGGGCGGAGGGGTGGAGGAGTCATGTATAGATTTTTGTGTCTGTTGTTTTGGCTTATTTGTGTGCTTCTTTTACTCAGTCAATCAAATTTAATTGACACCGCTGGGCTGGGGCCGGGGGCCCCGCGGCATGCTGGGATGACAGGCCTTTAATGCCAGAGAGAGGAGAGGAGGTTCTTCTGCCTGTGAAGGATGGAGGGGGGGTGAGGAGGTGAGGGCGGGGAGGAGGGAGCGGAGGGTGACAGTTCCTCAGCCCGTCAACAGCATTAATTGATGTAACAACAGCGATGATGGATACTAATAAATACAACCTTTAAGAAAAAAAGTAATTAGATGGCATCCTGGTCAAACCGCCGCCGCCGATTCCAGACTGATAAACACCATTCGTCTTCCACGGAGGCCTTCAGACGGACACGAGGCGTCGTTTACATGCAGATCAAACTCGGCATTTGCATTTTGGCCTCAACAAGAAAACAACAGAGCGCTCACGAGTCTTTTAGTTCGTTTTCCTACAAAGAGCCAAACTGGGCCTTCGATGTTCTTCATCATGACCCGAAACTTCAAACACCCGATCCTCTCGGCCCTCATTAGAGTTCTGCACAGGTTCTGCAAGACTGGAACCCGGTCTGTAACCACGTCTTTAAGACTCGACCGGACTGAACCCAACTGGTACTGCCAGAATCTGAGACTCGAACCCAACCTGAGACCAGAAGTAATATTTTTGCTTTATGTCATCCATTACTGGCCATTTCTTCTCCAGGCTGAGGCTTGAATTATCCTCAAGATCCACATTAACTTCTTTGCAGGCCCACGCAGAGAAGGGTGTTGTGGGTAATATTAGGTTGCAGAGGCTCACAGAGGAGCCGACTACAAAGAGTACTAAATCTTGACAATGTGCCGTTTGGACCTGAGCATCAAACGAGCTGACTGGGTGATTAAACTCCTGTTGGTCGCAAGACGGGTTTAAAAAAAACAAACATGTAAATGTTATTCTTAACATCCGTACAAGTATTAAAGAAACAGACGAAACGAGAAGGAGACAAATTTCTTAATAAAACCATTTGAAAATAACCGATCCTGAATCAGACCTTACCCTGAAGCTTTATGCAACCAAACCGTTCAACCCAGACCTGAAGTCCAGACGAGTCCCGACAAGGTCCTGTGAGTGTCAACAGGAAGTTCCTGACAAAGACAGCATTGCTCTCAGTTAAAGGATAATTCCTGTTTATTACAACTTGGGTCTTATTTTCATAGTGTGGTCCATCATGTCGGTCAGTAATAACAACATTGTACTCACCAAGTTAACAGCTGAGATCTGGGAACACCTGAGAAGAAGTCAAACTGCTCGTGTTTCTTGACCTGTCATTATGGTAGAGGTAGGTAGAGTTTCCACAGTTACTCCGGTTGTTCCACCGTCTGCCATTTCCACTAACACTAGTATACTTTGGGACCGGTGAAAACAAAAGCGCCATCCTCTTCGAGTTTTGGTTGCACAATGGTTGACGCACTTCCTTTGTGCCGTAAATTGAGTCTTAATTTTCCTGGGAGATCGTAGCCGGTGGCAGACAGACCTGCACAGTGAAAGCGATTACCATTACATTGTGCAGTCAACATTTACTTTATAACGATAAGTTAACTTGGCTGTTGCCACTTTAACGAGTTAACACAGGTCTTTAATTAGATGTTGATCAGAAATGATGATTGAAGTCTGAAGGCTTTAAACTGCTTTAGTTTTAGTCCTCTTAACATCAGAATCTGTCTTTATGAAAAACTGCTTAAAGGCACAATCAGTCATTTTTCATCAGTAATTACAGCTACAAAGAAGATGTGATGCTGAAACAGTTTGAAGCTTTTCATTACAAAGTGATTTTGTCCCAGACTTGTTGCTGCTCCAGTACGTTCCCTAAAACCACTCAAATATGGCTTCACCTGACTTGTTATCGGGGTCGATGCTAATCAATAACTTTTTTAACTGAACTATGTCACTCTAATAAAACCTAATACCATGTTACAAATCACATGTAAGCAAAAATTTGATATGCAATATGTGAATTAATAAAAAGTTTCTTACAGTCAACCAAACATTTACTTTCGTCCGCCATGTTTCTGCTTATATGACGTCAACTTTCGCCAAGTCGGGCATCAAAATTTTCATCGACTTTCTGAGTTGTTATTCCGACTTGAGGGGACATTCACATGAATTTTCCCAGTCGGGAACTAATTTGTTCTGATTATTCCGACACCACATGAATGCAATAATAATATCAAGCTGTTTTCCAGCCTCATTTACAGATATTACTTACAAATTACAAATAAACATTTAACACGATCAGGAAATATTTATAACTTAACTGTTTGGTGTTCATGTATTAAAAGACCTGGTTTGAGTTCTGTTTGTGTCTTTAAGCTAGTGACATCATTCATTTTGTATTTTAGTTGCTTTTATTGTTTGTGTTTTCTATTTTAATTAATATCGGTGAGAAGAAAGTGTCCTCACAATCATTTATTACATTAACAGGTTTTATTGTATTTTTGATGTTTTGAGCCGTTATACTCTGACAGTTGAGCCTGTTAGTGACGTTCAGTGTTTATATCATGAACACAGTATTTATAATGCAGCAGTAATATTGGCAGGTGAACAGATAACATCAATACTCCGAGACATTAGAGGAGTCGAAGCTGAACGCGACCCTCTGTTGTTAGTTGATTACACTGACGCTTCAAACTGAAGCTCTGAACTCAAAGAAAGAAAAGACTGTTTATCATCAACGTGACAGTCGGAGGAAGAAAAATATTTTTTTCTGCTTAGTATTTCATCCTCTGCATACTGTATTTCTACTCTATACATTCGGAATGACAACATAGATTTTTTTAGCTGTTAGATTTTTTTTAACATCCCACAATTCTTTATTTTAACTTCCAGCTTTCTGTTGCTGAATTTCTGTGACTCAAACAAGATCTGTTTCTCGTGAAACTTCACTTTATATGAATCTACAAACATGATAAGCATATATTAAACATCAATCATAACTGATATTTAAAAAGAAAACGCTGGTTTAGTTGAGTTTAAGACATGATGGTGGAAGAGAGCGGCTCGCTGTCACCTCGTCAAAAAGTTGATGTTTCTGTGGCAGAATTTTGAAAAAATTATGACTAATTTTATCTTTAGTGAATTATCAAATGTGATTAACGACCACAGAAATAAAATCCAACATTATAACAGAAAAGGTCAAGGGTCAGACCCAGTTTATCTGTTTTCACCTTGGTCACAAGCTCTCTTTTTAATTTTATGCTGATTGTACGTAGACATTTTATCATTTTTGCGTGCATTTTAAACTTTACATATTTAATTTCTGGCTCTTTTTTTTTTATGGAGCGTACATTTTAAGAATTGGATTTTCTTTCTCAGTATATTAGCCAGCTGCTTCAATGGTATAATTCTTTCTTCTTCTTTTTTTTACTTTCCATTCATATATTTTTACTCAATAAGCTCTTCACATGCTGTAATTGTCAGGTGTTTTACTCCTATTCAGATTGTCTTTACTTTATTCATATTTGTCAAATGGAGAACTTACAGGTGAGAGAAAAGATGTTAACTGGACCAGAACAAAGTAGGTAAAACCAATTCCAGTAATATAAGACAAAATCAAGTTTTAAAAAATCAAATTGATAAAAAATATGTTTTAATAAAGGATTTAAAAGATGAAAGCTTCATCATCCCTTTGCTGTAACATAATCAGGATGCATTCATTATTATATCAGATGAGATTCGGTCAAATGTAAAGAGTGTAAACAGAGGAAACTTTGTTGTGTTGGTCTGTGTTGCTGTCTGCTGGTCTGGAGTTCCCCTGCAGGGTCAGCAGGGGGCAGCATTGCAGTTTCTAACCTGCTGCTGCAGAAACAAACAGACCTCCAGCAGCAGTAGCAGTTTTGCTCTTTAGCAGCCGTTTGGCATTTAGCTCCTCTGTCACGCAGTCGATTTTGTTGATTCTGAGCATGAAAACAGCAGCGGCACCTTGTTAAAGTGTTTGTTTGGCCTTCAGACTGTTTGTCCCCAGAGGACGAACACACAGAGCACACATCATGAATAACCTGCCGTAAACTGGTGTCTTATTTTAATTTGCCTCTGTAATTGACAGTGGGCTCAGTTTCCTTCTGAGTGCTGAAACAGTTTGTGGCCCCGGAGACGAGGCCGGTTGCTGATGATGTTCTGTAAAATGTCAGAAATACACGAGCGTTAAACTCAGAGAGATCATTGATTTTTTTTTCTTCCCCAATTTCTTAAAAGTTGTTGTCTGTGTGGAGGCGGGAGGTTTTCAGCAGAGAAGTTCTGTAATAAACTGCTGCTTTTCTCTCCTCATACAGACCTGAAGTAACAACAGAGGACGACGCGTTTACATTTCTGTGTTTTTACACCCGAACACAGAAACTGTCTGAGTCTGTCAACCTGCGACTTTGAGTATTTCTTTTAAAACAAGAACTATCACCACTTTAAAAGGGTCTGTGGCCTGTACATCCACCCTCAGTTGGATGGATACTGTGATGTACACTGATGCTGGTATTCTGATATCATTTAGTTAGTTTGACTAGTTTTAAAGCTAAAATGTAATACTAATGAAGAATAATGTGTATTTAATTTTGAAGTTGAGTGTAGGATGTTTGTTTTAGGATTTGCCACCATATTAACTCAATAAGGTGTAAATATGCTGTTTTGTTGTTAACTGACAGCACATCTTCCATATAATAAAATGTTATCAATGTTATTACTTTGCATTTGCCTTTTTTTTTTTGGGCTGACTGCTGGGTGAAGCTGAGAGAACTATTTTAAATTTACTTTTAATTTTAGACTAAATTAAATCTGTAAAAAGTCAGCTTTCAGGCTCCTTTTCACTTGATTTGACAACTGTCTGCTGGGTCAGTAGACTTTCAGGACTGGAAAACCAAGTATGAAATCCTTTTTCTGAGGGTCTTGACACCAAAACCTGATGTTTATTGCTGAGGTTGCTAAAACGTTATCTGTTTTGCTCCAATGTCACAACTTTTCCAGAAAAACCTCCGTCTTATCTAGTCATTTCTATCTATAATCGAATCCGAAAAACATTATTTCTTTCAACAAGTAGAAAAAATCAGCTTGTTTCAAGAATATAAGTGTTTGTATCTTGAAACAAGAAAGAATAATTCAGGTTTGCTACACTGGAATCAAGAAAAATAAAACTTGGAATAAAAATAAAATATATAGATTTTTTATTGGAAACAGATTGAAAGGATGATACTCCGCTGAGAAACTTTTTTCACTTCTTTTCACTCAGTTACAGAAAAAATGACTTGATACTGATTCTTTTTGGACCCAACATACCAAATCAGCAGCAGCTGGTTTTTAACAACATGCTAAGTGTTTTAAGGTGGACTTGTCCTTTAAACAGACAGTACGGCTCACAGCGGGGGTCCTCGTGTCATGAGAGTTTGGGAGCAGAGAGGATTTTTCGCGGTCGGTTATTGTTCGGTGAGCAGAGACTCAAACCTCTGATCGCTCATTCTCACTCAGTCTGTTATCTCCTCCTGAATGAAATAATAGTCAAATAAAACTCTCTCATTTCGCTGAGGGGTCCCCCGGGAGCCTCTTAGGGGCCCCTGAGGGTCCCCAGACCCCACTTTGGGAGCGGTCGGTCGGGCCCACATTTACAGGCTGCGGTAATGATGCTTGTTTGTCCGGCGGTCTGTAAATCACACCGACATTAGAGCTGTCAGAGGATCCACTAGAGACACAGCAGACCATCACTAATACCCCGAACCTGGAGACACCCCACCACCACCACCGGATCTATAACACCAGCCAAAAAAATAAAACCACGGCAGAGAACCTGCAGAGGAGATAAAAGTGGTTTTAAACCGATACAGACCATCTTTAACAGGAACCTCTGGAGGTACAACTGTAAACTGCAGCTACGCAGCAGATCAGTTAGGAGCTATTAAACTGTATGAAAGAGCTTTAAAACAGAGAGGAAGGAGAGATCTATTTGTGGTTAAGCTGTCTTTATTTCACTTTTCTACTAATGCCACTGCTTCAGTTAGCAGGTCAGATTACTCTGGGCCTCTGCTGTGAGATGGAAGGCAGGATTTACAGACTGACGTAGATCACAGTGTGACAGGGAGAGTTTTGGGGTAAAAAGAAGTTTAGCTAGCTGCTTCCTTTGGTTGACTTTAACACCTTTTTGTTTGAACCCCCTCTCTGCACTGTATGGATTTTTAAAGCAAGAGTTCAACCTGCTGGAAAGTTTCTTACACGTTCTCACCTTTGTGGAGGCAGGAGGCTTTCAGGTGCTTTTCTCTCCTCATCCAGAGATGAAATAAAACCAGTCTCATTTCTGTTTTTACATCAGAGGAAACAGTTTGATTCTGCTAACATGCCAAGTCTTTCGTTTCTCTGAGGATTTAAAATATCACAACATCCGCAAGCACACAGGAACTATCAGTTCTATCACTTTAAAAGTGTCTGTATTACAGTTTCTTTCAGTTTAAAATAGAACTGGCCTGGCTCTGTGCAAAGTTTAATAATACACCTTCTAACACCTCCAAAGCTGTGGTCACAGCAGAGACTGGCCCAGCAAAGTTCAACCACGTGTGAAATAGATAGCTTTATTTTGACGTAGTGACTGCTCACTGTGCTAGTGCTAATGCTAATTAGTCACAGCTTTCCCGGTTAGAAGCTTCTTTTAAAGTTCAACTGAAACCACATGTAGTCATCCTTTTTGTAGTCAGCAATAATGTCATCGTGTTTTGTAAATGTTTGGTACTAGGTTTTTATTTTTAAAAGTGAAAAAAAAGGTAAATATCCGAAATTTTCGTGTCAGCCAGCTAGAGGTTCGTGTTGGTGTCTATGTTTGATTGACAGCAGCTGGCAGGCTGCCAGAGTTGCCGGGGTTACACCTCAGGGAACCAGAGAGTGCTCGTGTTACACCTCAGGGAACCAGAGAGTGCTCGTGTTACACCTCAGGGAACCACCTCAGGGAACCAGAGAGTGCCGGGGTTACACCTCAGGGAACCAGAGAGTGCTCGTGTTACACCTCAGGGAACCAGAGAGTGCTCGTGTTACACCTCAGGGAACCACCTCAGGGAACCAGAGAGTGCCGGGGTTACACCTCAGGGAACCAGAGAGTGCTCGTGTTACACCGCAGGGAACCAGAGAGTGCTCGTGTTACACCTCAGGGAACCAGAGAGTGCTCGTGTTACACCTCAGGGAACCACCTCAGGGAACCAGAGAGTGCCGGGGTTACACCTCAGGGAACCAGAGAGTGCTCGTGTTACACCGCAGGGAACCAGAGAGTGCTCGTGTTACACCTCAGGGAACCAGAGAGTGCTCGTGTTACACCTCAGGGAACCAGAGAGAGCCCGTGTTACACCTCAGGGAACCCGTGTTACACCTCAGGGAACCAGAGAGTGCTCGTGTTACACCTCAGGGAACCAGAGAGTGCCGGGGTTACACCTCAGGGAACCAGAGAGTACCTGTGTTACACCTCAGGGAACCCGTGTTACACCGCAGGGAACCAGAGAGTGCTCGTGTTACACCTCAGGGAACCAGAGAGTGCCGGGGTTACACCTCAGGGAACCAGAGAGCGCCCGTGTTACACCTCAGGGAACCCGTGTTACACCTCAGGGAACCAGAGAGTGCTGTGTTACACCTCAGGGAACCAGAGAGACCCGTGTTACACCTCAGGGAACCCGTGTTACACCTCAGGGAACCAGAGAGTGCTCGTGTTACACCTCAGGGAACCAGAGAGTGCCGGGGTTACACCTCAGGGAACCAGAGAGTACCTGTGTTACACCTCAGGGAACCCGTGTTACACCGCAGGGAACCAGAGAGTGCTCGTGTTACACCTCAGGGAACCAGAGAGTGTCGGGGTTACACCGCAGGGAACCAGAGAGCGCCCGTGTTACACCTCAGGGAACCAGAGAGTGCTCGTGTTACACCTCAGGGAACCAGAGAGTGCCGGGGTTACACCTCAGGGAACCAGAGAGTGTCGGGGTTACACCTCAGGGAACCAGAGAGTGCCTGTGTTACACCGCAGGGAACCAGAGAGTGCTCGTGTTACACCTCAGGGAACCATGTCCCGACCCCATCTGTGTTCTTAAATGAATAGTTCAACTTATTTGCTCTCTTAAACGTGAGATGATTGATACCAATCTCCTGTATGTTTGAAAGGCAATAAATTAATGTATTTAATACAACTGCAGCTTGCTATGTAGTGAGAAGTAAAACTAATGTCACATTGCTGTAGCTTATTAATCAAGAATTGTTATTTGCCACCAGTCCAGATCTAACTGTCAGTAGAAACATGTAATTTAATATTTCTAGCGCATGATGAGGAAGGAAGGGACTTCAATGAAGATAAACGCTTAAATTAACAGTTAAACACTCTGAATTGATGCCTTAAAGCCAGACAGAGTTCTGCACAGGCTGAAAAATGTAATCTGAACCCGGCCTGTGCCCATGTTTTTAAGAGACGACCCGACTGAACCCATCTTGTACTGCCATATTCGAGACTGGAACCCTTAATTCACCCTTACTGACCTTTAGTGACTTACAATTGAAAACAGCCAAACCCAGCGCTACTCTTAATTTTACTAATTTCCTTTTTCTGTTGTTTTTCTGTTATAGTCATACATGTTTTCTTCAGTCTTTGCAGGTGAATTTGTCTGTTTCCTCAGAGAGAACCCCCCCCCCTCTCAGGACTGAATCCTCCTGCAGAGCCTCAGTCTCTCTGATTCCGCCCTCGGCAGCGTTTTGTCTTTATTTTCTGCAGCGCTCTTCATTCATTACAGCAGCTTTGCTGGGAGACGAGCAGCTTTTATTGGCACTGCTGCCTGTAAAATCGTTCTGAGCCGGCCGAGAGACTAACCTTTAAACTGAGAGAGAGAGAGAGCGTGTTTGTTAGAGGAAAGATGGACGTTCAGACAGTAAACAGGAAGCAGTCCACAAATACACACACTGTCATTATTTCACTCACACACACACACACACACACACAGGACTGCAGATAGACACATTTTCAGCACTGTGTGTGTGTGTGTGTGTGTGTGTGTGTTCTGATATTTATTGGGAAGCAACGGCTCCTTTAACCTCGCCCATCGACCGCCCAGCGCTCCCATTAAGGCCGACTGGGACGTCCACAGGGAGGGAGAGTGAGTGTTTGTCCTGGAGGGGGTCTTTAAAAGCCAATAGGTTGTTTCTTGGAGTGTGTGTGTGTGTGTGTGTGTGCATTTATAGCAGAGGGATTACTGTAACAGCGGGCAGCCAGGGCCTTAATTTAGAGAAAGAGGTCTTTGTTAGAGATGTGCCTTTAGTTGTAATTCTTGGTTTTATTCGTATAGTTGATCATGTTTTGGTTTTCTGATGTTTACTGTTAACACTTAAATCATCACACTCCACATTAGAGGAATAGTTCAACATTTAGGAACATTTCCAAGACTGAAGTGAGAAAACTGATGTGAATCTCATGTCTGTGTATTAAGTACAGAGCTGGATGCGGTTAGCATAGCTTAGCACAAAGAGTAGAAGCAGGGGGAAACAGCTAGCACGGTTCTGCCTCTAAAGCTCCTCAGGTAACATCGAACCTGATCCACACAAATATATATAACCTAATATATTATAACCCGTTTGATCTCGTCTTCATTTCCCTGCTGACATGGTCATGCTAGCATTAGCACATTGCGCTAACTTGCCAAATGTTACTGGACTGTTACGTTAATAATCTCATGCTAACTATTAGTGTCAAAGTGTGTAAAACCTCAACAGAAGTTAAAGTCAGC
Organism: Macquaria australasica; assembly: GCA_005408345.1. Classification (NCBI taxonomy): domain Eukaryota; kingdom Metazoa; phylum Chordata; class Actinopteri; order Centrarchiformes; family Percichthyidae; genus Macquaria; species Macquaria australasica. The sequence goes on from SEMN01000107.1 coordinate 612,058, forward strand.
ATCAAATGTTTGGTCAAATTCTGTTTTTTATTCTTTGATGATATATTGTTATATATATATATATTTTGTTATATATATATACTTTCCCAATATTAGACAATTTTATGTTAGCAGAGTTCTGCCTGTGAAAAGACAAAAATAAACACTGACGCATTGAGATGATGATTTTTATTAAGTGAAATATAAAAAATATATTAGTCAAACTAAGGATTGATACTCGGCCCTAATTAGCACGTTACCGTGTTACAGCCAGCATGCTCTCAACTGCTGTAACACGATAAAACATACACACGTTTTATTAATATTCACTCCTTTACTTTCCTTTAATGATCTTTATTGTAGGTTGTATTTTACAAAAAACATATTGAAAAACCACAGCTGAACATATGAGTCACTTCTGAAAGGGCTCCGGTTGAAGTTCGACCACCTGGTTTTCTCCGTCACTTCCCCGAGCAGAAGGGGCAGGAGTTGTTCTTGCTGGACTGCAGCCACACCTTGATGCACTCTTTGTGGATGATGTGGGAGCAGCTCAGTGGGTGGCGGCTCTCCGGATCCACGTGGTTCTGGCACATCAGGCAGAGTTTTCGGGCCCCGACGGTCTGACCTCCACCTGCCGCTGCTCTCTGTGGGGGAGGAGTCGGCCTCTGGATGGGGCCCGGGGGCGGGGGCCGGCTGATGGGCCCCGGGGCCGCCCTCTCGTTCTGCACCAGCTTGAAGCCGACCTGCTCCACAACCTCCTCCATGGACATGCCAGCCAGCGTGCCGCGGGAGCTCTTCACCTGCTGGAGCAGCAACGTCAGTTGGGCCCTGTTGCATTGTGGGAACCGAGTTCCGAGCTTCTCCAGGACCTTGTCTAGTTTGCCAGTTGGGGCGGAGGGAGCAGCAGCAGCCGAAGCAGAGGTTGGAGGCGGGGAAGGACCTACAGGGTGGATAGGCTGAACAGGAGGGGACGGGGAGAGACTGAGAGGGGGAGTCAACACCCTCATTGGAGCCCGGCTGTGGGTCTGGAACTGAGGCTGGGGCGGGTGGAGAGGCTGTGCCTGGTGGGGCGGTTGGTACTGGTGTTGGGGTGGTGGGTGGTGGTAGCGGTGACGGTACTGGGGTTGGTAAGGGGGCCGGTACTGTTGCTGGTAAAACTGCGGGTGTCTCTGGGGAGGGAGGGGTTGGCTCACCGGGTTTGGAGAAGGAGGGGGTATGAACTGAGGGCGGAGCAGCGGCCGCATCACCTGACTGAATTTCAGGTCAGCCTGTGGGAGAGAAGAAGAGTCGTTAAATCTAAGCTAAAGGTAAAGAAGTGAACCCCCTGATAATCCTTTAAAAAGGTTCAACGTTACAAAACAAATATTTTGTCCACAACAGTCTAATAGTCTCTGTAGTTCCTTGTCGTTCTTATGGAGTCTGCAGGAACATTTTGGGGGTCTTACCATGGGGACCTGCGGCAGAGACGGCACGTTGATCCTGGGGAGGGACTCTAACTCCCGGCCCTGCCGCAGCTGCTGCAGAACCTCCTGGAAGCGGCTCTGGAGCTCGGCCTGGTTCCTCTGGACCACACCCTCCTTCTTCTCCCACTTCTGCCTCTCATGAGGGTACTGCTGCGGGAACTCCACCCTGAGAACGTTCAGGTACTGCCCCACCTGGGACAGGTACAAGAGCAGTGTCAGAGCGGCTGCAGGGCGTCACGTCTATCACTGATTTTATGTCACATGATTTAGATTTTTTTGGGGCATAGAATCAAATGTTAACAGTGACAGTATCAGTCTGTACCTCTCTCAGCCAGGCCTCGATGCGAGACATGGCGACGTCCCTCTGCTTTTCCACGGCAGCGATCTCGTCCTGGAGGGCCAGCAGCTCGGCCTCCTGCGCCTCCTTCCTCGCTCGCTCCATCTCCTGCCTCAGCTCGTCCAGCTCCTCCTGCCACCTCCGCTGCTCCTCGCTCTGCTCCTCGGTGAGAGCCGCCAGCTTCCTCTCGCTCTCCTCCAGCTCCTTGGCCAGCCTGGAGAGAGGAGGAGCGACGAGGAAGAGTGTGAGGGGGAGTTCTCGTGTTTCTGTTGTTTTAACGTGTTTTGTTTTTAGATTTTACATTCTTCTCTTCTCTTTCTGTAATTGTCCTCTTTTACACTCCCAGTTAACTTATTTACTTACTAATAGAGCTGCAACAATTAGGTGATTAATCAGTCAGCTGAATGACAGAAAATTAATCAGCAACTATTTTCATAACTGATTAATTGTTTTGATTAATTCTCGGGTTCCAGCTTCTCAAACGGGAATATGTTCTGGTTTCCTTCGTCTTCTGTGATCGTCAGCTGAACATCTTCTCTAGCTGCCATCAGTTTCCAATCACCCTGCTCTATTTCCATCACAGTTTGTTCTGTAGTTTGGTGTTTTTGACTTTAGACTCGGTTTGTAAAAGTTTATATCCTGTCATGCTGTTCTCCTGCTTTGCTCTGTGTTCAGCAACTCTGCGCTGACTCTCACAGAGATGGGCAGAAGATGGAAGTTACGTCACGTGGACTCTAATGTATTCAAGGGACACAGTAATTATTGGCACTTCTGGGAGGCTTTTATTGTGAAGCAGCTGCAGGCACATGAAGTAGGTAATAGTCCCCTATGGCTAACTTGTTGCTTGATATAATATTTTTAACAAACTGTCTAAACATTTTTTCAGCTGATCAGTTTAATATCGTCTGAGTTAATATTTGGTGTGAATTGATCTACAGGCTGGTTTTAACTGCAGGCGTCCGTACGGTACTGAGAAGTGATCCAAAGGTTACACTTGAAAAGGCCTCTGAACTTCAAACGACATTCTTCAAATCTAACTCCACCTTCCCTCGTCTTTCCATTCATTTATTTCCACTCTTGGCTTTTACCTGTTCCTCTCCTCCTCTGCTCGGTTCTTCTCCGAGGTCATCTCCTGTTTCTTGGCTAAGAAGTTCTTCCTGGTGGCCTTGGAGTTGTTCAGCTGCAGTTTAACTCGCAGAGACTCCAGTTTGTCCAGAAGAGCCTGAAAACAGAGTCACAGTCTGATGGTAGAATACGCCTCTGTGATCGGGTCCTGTTTGAGAGCACAGCACCACAAGTGGTCAGAAACTCCGCACAGTACCTTTAACCTGTCTCACCTGGTGCTGGCGGGTGGCCTCCTCCTTCTTCTTCTGCAGTTGCTGCTTGTGTTTCTCGTGTGACACCTCCTCCTCGTCCTGCTTCCTCGTCAGACTGTCGTACTGCTCCGTCAGGGCGGAGCTGTACTCCAACATTGCCGCCACCTGACTCTCCCAGTCCGGCTCCGTGTTGACGCCCAACTCTTTGGTGGTGCTGTCCGTCTGCACAGCCTGCACCCTCTGCAGCAGCTCTAGGAGAGGAAACAAAACCGGTGAGCAAGAGGAGGGAAAATCACCTGCGTCACAATGTTTTAGAGGCAAGATCAGCAAGATCGTTGGCGTTAAACTGCCCGATCTGTCTCACGATTTCAGTGAGACAGCCATTTAAAAGGCTTAAGTCATTTTAGATTCTCCTCTTCATCCTCCGTTTGGAGGGTTTGATCTTCTCCCCTCTGGATGAACAGGGTGAGAAATGATTTCAGCTCTCATGCCATCAAACTGCTACTCAGGATGAGTCCGCTGGTGATCAGTCTTTCCTATAAAACTGGTGCGGACGGTGCCGTTTTAACCACCGATAACTGGGCGGGATGTGGTCACTTAATGTACCTTTTTTTCTGTGGGCTTGCACGGTGGGTTTTACATGTTTCATGTATTTCTGATGTTTAAGTCTGTGTGTGTTCTGGCTGCAAGACCAGTTTCCTCTTAGGACCAAAAGGTTAAAGCTGAAGCTGAAAGGCTACATGATTATTAGAATTAATGCATTAAAATATAAGCAGCATTTCATTATTGTAGCTGGTTAAATAGAATAATAGGATGGAATAAACTGTCTTGTCTTTATAATACTATTACACTGTATTTCCCTCTGAAGTGTATAGAGGGATTTAGTACAAGTACCTCAAAGTTCAATTTAAGTACCTAACTAACTACAGTGTGTTGACATTGGACCGCCTCTGAAATTAAAGCACCATCATGTCATAAAATCTCTGTCAGCTGCCTTTAACAACAAGAAAGTAGCTCAAATAAATCTGAACAGTTAGACATAAAGACTTACTCCCTGTTTAATTACCTTCCACCGTCATGTTTGCTAACGCTAGGTCCAGGTCCTGCTCCTCCAGGTCCTGCTCCAGGTCCTGCTCCTGCTCCAGGTCCTGCTCCAGGTCCTGCTCCTCCTCCTCCGTGAGATGCTGGACTTGGTTCTCCTCTTCTTCTGCGGCCACGCTAGCCGTTTCCCCGCTAGCGTCCATGCTAACAGAACTACAAAGCAGAAACTACAAGTTAAACCTTTGCTAGGATTTGTTTTCTGACCCGGAGCCGATATAAACGCAGTGCGTTAGCTCGGCAGCCTGCTGGCAACGACAGAGGAAACTCTGAGCGGCCAAGAAACGCTCTTTAAAATATCATTTGAGCTATTTTAGCCGCTAACAACGCGGAAACGATCGCGTGTCGCTGAATGTGGTCCGGCTGAAACGACACAAAGATCGTCTATACTCACTTCTTTTTTTCTCCCAGAAACGTTCTTGAACATTACAGAGGAGTGGGACGTCGAGACGGAATGAAACAATAATAGACACGTTTGAGAGCCTGTTCTGCAAGAACGCTTTATATTCTGATTACATGTTTATCTTGTAACATCTTGATCTGAAAAGTAGTAACTCATTTTTTTATTTAGGTTTTGTTTTAAAAAGCTAAATTAATTCAATTAGTATTCTCTAAATTATATTAAAATCTAAAAAAGAGTAGCTTTTGGAAAAAAATAAAACCCACCGTGTGTAATTTGTGTGAATTTATCAAACGTAAACTTCTCCCAAGGTCAGGGTTAAACCCCAAATGACATATTAAATACATATATACACATAAAAATAATAATATATATATATATATTCAATATTTTTCCATATTAGCCCCTAATGTGAAACCGGAGAAACTGGCGATACCAGGAAAGAGCGGCAGAGTGAGCCCTCGTCTCTTTCCCCTCCTCTCTGGCTCCCACCGGGACTCCGGTTAGTCACATGACGGAGCTGGGAAAACCTCCTGACTCCGCGCTCCTCCTCTCCTCCCGCTCCTCCTCCCGCACCTCCCGCACCTCCTCCCGCTCCGCTCTCACTCTGTCAGTCGGTGTGTGTCTGTTAGCTAGCAGTTAGCCATCATCACCATCAACCGCAGGGACGACGCGAACATGGCGGACACAGCCAGGGACCCTCCACCGGAGCACACCGACTTCCAGGAGCTGGAGGACGGGGAGGACCTGGTCCCGGAGCCGGCCGCCACACAGGAGGTGAGGAGGAGGAGGAGGAGGTGATGAAGGGAGGCCGAGGGGAGCTGTGGCAGGCAGGGCGTGATGCTTCCAGCTGACAACAGATGAAAACTTAGAGGAGGGGGAGCAGGCAGGGAGGAGACCTTAAAACGGTAGATTTGTGAATGGGGTTTGGCGTGTGCAGACGCTTCTGTCCGCAGTCATCACTCAGAAAACAGCCGTTTAAACGCACAAACACTAACGGTGGCCTTCAGAGCGACAGCTCTAGGAGCCGAGGAGGGTCACGTCTGCGCAGAGAAAAACGCAGAATAGGTGCGTTTGCTCGCCGTCAGGTGACAGTCACACAGGTGTGGGTGATGCATTCAGGGCAGCTTGGAAAAAAACGGAAAGAAAGAACAGTTCAGCAGATCAAAGTTTGTCCTTTGTTGTGTTTATGCTTTTGTATATTTGAACTAATTAAAGACAGTTTTTAAGTTTAGTTGGTCTTGTACAGAAATAATAGTTTTTATGCTTTTAAATCAAACTTTTATGGTGGAGGCTACAGACAACATGCAGCAGTAGTTTAAACAGTGTTAGGATGACTCTGAAGCTACAAAATTAAAAGTAAAAATACTCCAAGCAACAAAAGTCAGTCAAATGCAATACTAAGTTATTTATTAATAAAACAACACAACAAACTGCAGCCTCCAAAGTGTCCATGGAGTTGAGTCACCGACTTTTATTGCACAGTGATTAAAACTAAACGGTAACGGCTTTTCTGACACCATGAGGAAAATACATGGACTCTAAATCAGCTTTATCAGGTCAGATTGTCACCATGTGCTCTATGTACTGTGCATGTAGTGTAAAGAAGCCTGGAATAAATACAAGTAAATCTATTTAGAGTGGTGATTTTGCAGAACCTAGTCTCACTATTAATACTTTATGCAGATGACGACTTGTAGAATAACAGTTGTGGATGACAGTGAAATCCTCTGCAGACAAAACTTCAGGTCTAAAAGTTTGTCTTGTAGATCAGCACCCAAAGGATCTGTGCTTGAAGTAGAATGAAAATACAGAAGTAAAGCAGCATGTGGTTAAATTTAAGACTTGAGCAGATGTCAAAGAAGTTCTGATTCCTCAGTGGGTTTTTTGTCAGTTCCCTGCAAAAAATATCCATCTGATTGTTTCACAAATTACTGATGTGAGTGTTTTCAGATCTGCTTCATAGTTAAAGGAGGTGGGACGTGAACCACGGCTTCCATGTGCGTCCCTGTAGCTGGAAGCCTGGAAGTTAACGCCACTTTTTATTTGTAGTCCTGCCAACACGCTCCATAAACCAGATGTTTAGGTGCAGCTGTGAGACGAGTGGTGGGGCCGTTTTGGTCGCTTTTCAAATGCTCAGTCGGAGGAGAGGTACTGTGCTGAACTGGATTAATTTAATCCAGAGAAACTGCACGAACTGGTAAAATTGGCAAACATGTCGTGCTTCCACTTCCACTCACTGAAAAACATTTTTCCCTAGAAGAGCGTTGTGTATATTTTTAACTGATGTAATGTGTCCTCCATAAATACAACACATGTACATGTTTAACTGCAGTCACGCTGACTCTTCACTCATCATGCTAGCTTGATGAGTGAAGAGTCAACGTGTCGCTTTCACAAAAAGTGTTATTGGTTCAGAGTTTACAGACTTGGTTCATTTCTTCCACCAACATTAGAGCCTGAACCCACCACCATGTTTGTGCCCCATGAGAGTAACCCCCTGTTACCATAGTAACCCAGTTTTTTATATATACATGACCAGATACAACTGGTGGCAAATACGCAAAAGTTGAGGTTTGGGCTGGAAGACGGAGTGGAGGAGGAGTGAGACCTCTGTCTGTGAACATATCTCAGATTATCAGTTTCTTCTTCAGCTGTGTTGTAACTTCAGCTCAGTAATGAACTGACCAGGCTGCAACACACACACACACACACACACACAGGCAGGCCTGTTCTTCTCTTTTCGTCATGTCAGCACTCTGGATTTTGTTCCTGGTGATGATTGTCTTCCTTGAGTGTCACAACAGCTCTCTCCAATGACCTGTGTGTGTGTGTGTGTGTGTGTGTGTGTGTGTGTGTGTGTGTGTGTGTGTGTGTGTGTGTCAGTCATCCACTTCCCCTGTGAGTAACAGAATGAGTCTGGGTGTGTTTTCATAACCGACTCGCTGCTTCACACAGACCAATAAACTGATGAAGGATGTTAAACACGCACACACACACACACAGCCTGAGCTCTTTAAGGTGGACTGGGGTTAAGTGTTTAATCTGTTTCCTCCTTTAGTGTCTGAGTTTGCAGAAACGTGAAGCCGTCTGTCTTCTGTTTATTAGCCACAGCGAGCTGAAACTAATGCAGTCTAAAGCATCAGTCCTGTAATAAATTCGACTTTGTAATGATTCGACTGTGTGACCCTTCTGCAGGAGGCGGTCTGTGCTGCTGCTGAACTGTATTGTGTTATACTGCGAGGTGTTTCTACCGTTACTGATATAAATCAGCACTACAACGTGGTTATGTGGCCCAGATTACATTTGCACCTTTCAGTGTGTTTTGTTTAGTGTCGGCATCGTTCAGCTCTGACACGAGTTTCCTCTGTTGTGGCCTCATGTTCCCTTCACACGCAGCTATTTCCTGCACAGCTTTTAGCCGTGCATTTAAGTTTTTAAAATAAGACCTTAAATCTATATTAAGATAAATTCATGTTTACCCTGAAAACAAATGTGTCAACATTTTAAACATGTCAGATGTTTTTTAATACTTTAGCTCTTTTTGTTTCTTTCTTCATGTTTCCTCATTTCTAATTTGTTTGTCTTGATCAGTTGCTGTAAAAACCGGTTCATAATTCTGGATTTCTGACCTGGACTTTGGCCTGAGTGGTTGGTTAGACGTCACTGGTGTTTGTAGCTATTCCCAGTTTAATTTATATGATTCAGACACTTTACTAATTGAAAGTTAGTTGGGTCAGTAAGAGGTTCAGGATGTCCTTAAATGCAGATATTCTAGCTGTGATTTGTTTGGCAGGTTTATTTGTTTTCTCTTCCTTGAATCCAGATCAGCGTTAGACCTGCATTTAGTCTGTTTTACTAAAACCAGTTGGACCGGATCTGATAAGTGTCTCATCAAGTTTGTTTATAGCTTCACAGTTTTCTTTAACTCTGTCAACTTCAGGTCTTAATTTGTTTTTTTGAAATGTTTAAACTGTGTGTGTGTGTTTCCTCTGACCTCTCTCTGTGTGTTTGCTGAGTAAGGAGGGAGGAAGCTCCTCGTTATCATCACTCATTTCCTCTTCTCTCCCTCCACACACTCTCCATCCTCTCCTCGTTACTCACCCACTCAGCTGAAATCTCTCCATCGTCCTCTTCCTCTTCCTCTCCTCTTCCTCGTCTCCAGCTGTGAACGTGGCGATGAGTTGGTTTTCGTTGAAGCCGCAGGTGAAGGTTTCACTTTTAACGGAAACTCAACTTACACTCGACAACCGTCCGTCAGTTACAAAACAACTTTTTAACAGCTGCAGGGTGAACCTTAAAGCCCTGTGACTAAAATCCAAGATACAGTTAATAAGATCATCTGGGATCTTCCAGGGTCCTCATTTAAATTTCCGTTGTACCGAACACAGATGCTTCTGATGTAACGAGCTTCAGTCGTTTCCTTCAGTGAATCATCTCAAACATTTACAGTCAGTTTATCAGAGTGTTAGAATCAGTTGTCTGAGGCTGTAACTTCTAACAAATGTTCATAAAGCTGTGTGTGTGTTATAAAGTTGCGACACTCTGCACATGTGATTCAGTAAATGTTGACTGCTACATGCAGATGTGCAGCAGAGGAGGAAAGTCTTGTTGGTTCCTTCCTGGGTTTGAGAGATTGGAAATAAAGATCCTCTGCTGTCCTGATTCTCTGACTACCCCCCCCCCAGCCTTTGTTGCTTTAAAGAAACTAAAATCTCTACTGTTAATGATCTGTGAGAATTACGCCTCTTCAGTAGGACACAAGCCTTTAACTTTAATCTGTTAATTCTCTGCAGCAGCTACAAACACATTTCAACAGGCTGCTCAGTGCACCGTTTCTATTCAAATAAAACATGAATTTTCTACCTTTGTCCAGCACTAAAGCATGAATGTGATCAGTAAATGTCACTGAAGTCTGGCCAGAAGTTTTCAAGATATCTTTCAAGACAGGCTCCATACCTGTGACGGCAAAAATGCACCTTTTAATCCCACAAAGACACTCTTCTTCTTCATCATTTATTTGAAATAAAACCCACAGACTGGTGCTTTCAGTTTGCTGCTGACACCTGATTTCTTTTTCGGTTATTATCTGGAATAGTTGTGCTGCTAACTCGGTGTAACTGATTACTGTGATGTCAGTGCTGTCTGAGGTGTGAGGCAGTCTGTTTCCCTGGAAGGAGCTGTGGCTGCTGCTGATCGATCAGTTTTACCTTCAGTGTTTGTGGAGCAGCTGGCAGGCAGGAAGTCCTGTGGTTCAGCAGGATGGATGACACAAGCTGCTGGAAGCACCCCCCCCCCCCCCTTCTTCTGTGGAATATGTTGAGTCTGCACAGCTCCTGTACAGATGTGACCGCTGTGCTGCTTCCACTTTTCTCCTGCGCTGCTGTAGACGGCTGAAAGTTCAGGTGCTTTGCTGTGCAGCTCAGGTCCTGTGGACCTCAGAGGACTCATCTGGAATAATGAAGCTGAAATGTCAGTGTGCATGTTCAGCTGCTGGTGGAGGACTTTACTGTGGCTGCATTAAGTAAACTTTTAATTGATAAAGTGCCTTAATTATTAAGTAATAGTCTATCCATGATTGTAGATCAGATCTTGCCACACCAGACCTCTGGTAATTATTATCTAATTATAGAAACTCACCAAACTGCACCAAAACAGACAAATGTTCGAAACCATCGAGGATAAAACACAAAATACAGCGTCTGCAGATCCTAAATGAGTTGAAAATCTATCAGAGATGTTATTAAAATAAATATTAAAATATTTGTACGTAATAAACCCAATGATACTGGATATCACTTCACTTTCTATTATTATTTCTAAAAACTTGTCTGGTTTCCCTTTTCCTGACACAAGGAGTGACGTTCTATTTGTGTGTGTGTGTGTGTGTGTGTGTGTGTGTGTGCAGTCAGAACCAGAACCAGCCAGTCTTCTTGCTGAAGACATCAGCACCAACTCAAATGGACCCAAACAGGATTCACTGTTTGATGACGATCCAGAGGACCTGTTCGCAGGTACACACACACACACTATTATTATTGATTATTGTTATTGCTATTAGTATTATTTCTATTAATATTAACATCAATACCATTACAACACTCTCTCTCTCTGTCTCTCTCTCTCTCTCTCTCTCCGCCCACCCTGAGCCTGGTTCTGGTTCTGTTCGAGGTTTCTACCTGTTAAAAGGGAACCTGGGAACTGTTGGGTCTCTGTAAATACAAAGAGTCGGTCTAGACCTGCTCTATGAAAAAGTGCCCTGAGATAACTTTGTTATGATATGGCACTATGTAAAAAAAAACAAAAAAAAAAACACACATATAAAATATATACATATATATGAAATGTCAGCAGTCAAGTTGCATGGTGGGTAATGTAGGAGGCAGGTTTTGACAAGGAATCAAAATGTGTGGACTAAAAACGATCTCTGATTCTGCTGCATCGATTTAATCATGAGTCTGACAATGTTACAGGAGTGCAGCACTAAATCTGCAGAGTATTCTTTTAAACTTAAAGAATTACTGCAGATAAACAAAGTAAAAAGATATTGGTGGATACAAAACAGATGAGCGACACGCAGTATGTGTTCACCGTCCACAGCAGGTGATGTGTACATACTGTGTGTGTGTGGGTTGTCGTTGCTCTCCGACACTGCAGGGGGCGCTGTGGTCAAATCTATCATGTGACGTCTCTTTATTAAAACCTTTGTCATCTTTGTAAAAATGTTGGTTTTTCACTCTCTGACTCTGTTACAGCTTCAACTTCTCACACACACACACACACACACACACACGCTCACGCTGTCTCCTTGTGTGTGTCCTGTCGTAGAGGCCACAGAGGAGGTTTCGTTGGACAGTCCAGAGAGAGACGTCCTGCTGTCCGACGGCCCGTCACCGGCCATCACCCCCATCACCCCCCCCACCTCCGTCATTACCCCTCGCATCGGCCTCGCCCACGACGACATGTTCACACACTCCTCCTTCGACGAGGTGGCTGCGCTCACACACTCACACACCTCTTGTTTCTACACAGGGTGCTGTGTGTGTGTGTGTGTGTGTGCGTGTGTGTGTGTGTGTGTAACTGCCATGATTATTAAGAGTTTATTGCTAAAATATAATCCCATTATTATGCTGCTGTTACCGAGCTGCACTCACAAGTTTGTTTTTTCATTAAAAACACTCAAAAAACACATTTTTCTCACTGAGAACAGAAAATTAAAACGCAGAAAATTCCCATGAGTCACTTGTGGTGGCCCAGGAGGGACAATTATGTTCACACATGACGTTTTGAGTGTTTTAGGTCTAAAAAAAGATGTAATTTTTAATTTTATGAGCTTTATATAAGACTTGATCCTAACCCCTGATGCCCAGAGGAGAAATTCACAGTTATATTCTTCATATACATATAAAGAGAGAAGAAGAAAACATGTTTTTTTCTCTGAAGTCTTCGTTAAATGTTTCATGTTGTTCGTCCTGTTTCCTGCAGATTGAAGAGGAGGAGGGCGGCGATTCATTCGACATGAACATCGCAGTGTCTGACCCCGAGAAAGTTGGTGAGTACACGCTGATTTCACATCCCTGTAGACCTGGAATATCCTGGATAATCCTGGAGGTGTATTTATATGTATGTATATCAGACCAGGAAAGATCAGAGCAATCCCACTGATATCCGGGAATTTTAAAGCAATATGAGATTTTTCCTCATTTAGCAGAGATGTTGTCAGTCGGTGCTTGTGTTTCTGCAAACTAAGACTACATTTACCATCAGCCCCCCCTTTTCTTCTTGACCTTCCTCCCCCTCCCTGAAGATAATAAACATGTTGCAGGTGATATTTTACAGTCAGCAGGTAAACTGCAGAGTGGATGCTGACTGAGGCTCATCATACTTTATTATTGTGCTAATGGTTTATTGATGCAACAACACTGAAGCTCTGCAGCCCTGCCAGTGCCCCCTGCAGGCTCTAATCTGTCATTACAGGCCATAATCCAAAAGTGTTATTACCCATTAATATGAGCTGACTGTGCAGGACTCTCACTTCAGCTACTCAGCTAGCTTCACAGTCCCTGTATGTAAATATGAGCGAGGTCACAAAGAGACAGTAAATAAAACAGTTGAAACACTCAACGATTTGCTGCAAGAAAACACATGTAACCAGTTTAACCAGTTTGATGTCTGAGCCGAGTGTGTTCCTGTTTGAAGCATCAGTGTTTCTATTGATCTGTTTAGAGTATTAATGCTGTTCAAATAGCGAGGAAACACACATGACAATGTTTGTTTGTGTGTGTGTATTTTACTGCTTAGTGTCAATACCAAAGGTCACTACTGATGAGATAATGTTCCACTGTGTGTGTGTGTTGCAGGTGATGGGATGAACGCGTACATGGCCTACAAAGTGACGACCAAGGTGAGAAAACAAAACTGTGGTGTTCGTAGATCTTCACCACCGCTCAGGTAAAGTTTGTCCTGGGAGCGGCACCAGAGGGAAAGCTACGTTTAGCTAAACCACAAGGGTTTGTCCTCTGTACGGTGGCCTTTTTAGGACATCTCAGTCAGTTTTTCAGGCTCAGCTCTTCACTCTCATCTTTCATCAGTCTAAACTGGACTCAGCTTTATATAGGCTCAGCTCTGAGCTGAATGCTAACAATAGTGTGTTAGAACGCATGCAACACAAGCCTTCATCTGGAATTGAAGAGGAGACGCCGCGGCTCCAGGACGGCCCGAGAGCGGTCAGTGGTCAGCTAGACGAACGTCAGGTTGGACAGAGAGGATGGAGAAGGCAACAGTGGTCTCTGGTCTACTGTGGTAACAGTCTCTACATCTTCTGATCATTAATAGTTGGTCCAAAAACAAATATCTGTAATAACAGAACAAAAGCTCGCAGGTCATCAATGAGATCCACCATCTTGCTCCTACTGTTTTTCTTCTGTTGTGCAACGCCCTCCGTTGATGACGCATCCTTGATTACAAGGGTTCTGCTCAAAACTGGTGGCAACGCTGGTTCTCTAGATAGCCCCAAGGTTCCAAGAATCCTGAACGGAACCGGTTCAAGAACCAGAGCTGATCTGGTGGAAAGACCTGAATGTCTGTATCAAAACTAAAGGCAATCAGTCCAGTATTTGTGCCATCATGACGCTGCCTCTGTTACACTCCATGTTTTAATGTGAACGTTCAGACTGTGTTTCTGTTTGTCTTACAACCAACCAACAGTCCTCTGCTGTTGAACATCTGAGAACTACAAAGCCTCTGCATGACCTCAGTTTAATTTACTCTCTCTCTCTCTGTCTTTATGTCTCTCGCCCAGACCTCCTTGTCTCTGTTCAAGAGTACTGAGTTTTCAGTAAAAAGGCGTTTCAGTGACTTTCTGGGTCTGCACAGTAAACTGGCCTCCAAATACCTGCACGTAGGCTACATCGTCCCCCCCGCACCGGAGAAAAGCATTGTGGGTAAGTAAAGCCACCCCCACATACTCCTTCTGCTGAAGGACCCCAAACTGAGGTCCAGGAGTCCGTAAGGCTCCTTCAGGTGCTCCCAGATAAAACAGGCTCCGTTGTTACAGGCTGTGTATTTGCTCTGTAAGCTGTCGCTGGTGACAGGTAGCACCTTTGCATGTGTGTGATGTAAATTAGCTGTGACTGTCCTCGTCCCGGTGGTTAATCAGTCATGTTGACGAGCGTCTCCTCGTCTGCAGGGATGACCAAGGTGAAGGTGGGGAAGGAGGACCAGTCGTCCAACGAGTTTGTGGAGAAGAGGAGGTCGGCGCTGGAGAGGTATGGTTTTCTGCTGCTCGTCCTGGAGGGTTTAAATTGATTTCACACGTTTCAGGCCGGAAGATGCTCAGCAGAAATGTGTTTTAACAAATCATCCATCAGTTTTTAGATGGATCTCCTTCCTCACTGTATTTAGTGTAAATCAGTTTGCTGCAGACAAATAATCCAGCAGTCAACATGATTTATTTTGTCACGGTTACATCATTATCATGTGGCGATGCAGTTGTGAGCAGGAACTGTTTTCAAATCCATCCTCTGTGGTGCGTTCAAGGACACTCTGACATCTGAGAATTGATATCTGTTGCTGAAGAGCTGGTTCGTTTTGTTTTACTGAAAATAAAACACACAAGATAAACAGTAAATACAATAAATAGATTTGGGCAAAATATTGATTTTGTTATATGAGACCAAATATTGTCTGAGATTTAGATTCTTGTAATGTAGTGATAAAATGACGATGAACATTTTCCTGGTATATTTCTGGCCTTTAAAGTGACACAAACATCTTATTTTTATTTGACTTGATTTAAGATTTAAATCTTTATTGTTACAAGTTGCATTGGGATTCTAAGCTTGCTGTTCCTTCTGTTTTCCTTAAATATAAATACATAAAAATAATACAATATAATAATATAAATAAATTCTTAAAAGTTTAATAAAGGAAAGTTAGAACCGGGGATTACAAACAGAGGGAGGGAAAGAACTTGGATATAAGTATAGTGCTTTACAGGCCAAAAGGTTAAACTACAAATATTAGATTAATCATTATCACAACACGTGTGTGTGTGTTACTGAGGAGCATGGATGTGGGGTGGGGGGGGGGGCTGACATTCTGCTGCCCTTTACTGATGGTGTTTGATTGACAGGAAGGTCAGCCAGTGACAGCTGATGGAGCTCAGAGATTCAGAACTCCACGCTGATGGACACACACACACACACACACACACTTCTTTCTTGGCTTTAATTAATAAATATGAATTTATTAAATATAAGTAATACAGACCCTCAGTTAGAATATAGTTAGTTTGTTTTCACATATTTTACATAAATAATTTTTCATATTTGTCAAAAAATAAGTGACTTTAAATTCCTGAAAAATCGAATCTGTTTTTAATCTTTGTATTCAGACTGAGCGTTGAGGTTAGCAACGTTTTAAACTAGACGAGCCTTTTATTTATGTTTTAGAGCTGCAACAGGAAGCTTTTTACACAGAGCTGAGAACCTCTAAATACTGATGAAGGTCACATTTCTGACACCAACCCAACAGGGAGAATAACGAATCAGTGGAGTAGAAACCGATCATCAATATAAGTGGAGTTCTTCTGATGAGTATTTTGGTTCTGTTTCAGGTATCTGATGAGAACAGTGAAGCATCCCATCCTGCTGAAGGATCCGGACGTCCTGCAGTTTCTGGAGAGCTCAGAGGTAAACAAATAAATATTATTATTCTTTTTACTAGAAGAACATGTGAACATGTGTTGAACACATTGGCGTCAGTCAGTCTGTACTCATGAAGCAGGACACAACACACCTGTTTCCCTACAGAAGAGGTTTGGGTTCAGCAGCAGTTTTTCCAGCCTGCTGCCTTCTTAATGTAGCTGGCAGACTTTAAAAAGTCCACTCAGCCTTTCACAGTGGACTACAGTCTGCGCTGTCAGTTAGAAACTTCTTCTTCTTCAGTGCCTCACTGCACAAAATCAACAAAACGTGCAAACTGCAGTTTGACTCCGTCACCTCGACTCGGAAGTCCTGCTCCACTTCTGGAGTTTAGTTTTCACCCTGAAAACAAAGCTTGACACATTTGGTTATGAGATGCAGGTTTTGGGTCAGGTGAGCTCAGAAATGATGTTTTTCTTTCTTTCTCAGCTCGAGTTTTTTGTCCATTTGCTTCCTAACTGAATGACACTAGACCACACTAGATCTTGTAAGGAGGAGGATGACTGTACAGAGGAGCGCTGTACAACCAAGATGGCTGCCGCTGATGTGGAACGTTCTGAATCCGCTGTTGCGTCAGTATTAGCAAGCAAGTTTATTTATATAGCACAATTCAATGTGCTTTACATACATAAAAAAGCAGGAAAAATGCAAAATGCTTAAAATTCATACTTAAGGTAATAAATAAAAAAAAAAGAAATAAAATACAAAAAGTATTAAAGGAACTGGACGGTATATTTTCTCTAAAAGAAGAACAAACAGCTGCACTTACATCTTTCTGATCAACAGAAGCTTTGTCTGCTGAACTTCAACAGGATTCGCTCAGCACTATGTCACACATTTCGTTGCTCTGATTGGTTGTCGGTCTGTCCAATTGCGTCCAGAGGCATTTTGGTCTGCGCCCGTTGAAAACACCCTTTGCAAATCGAAATTGAACTGAGAGGTTCCAGACTAATTCGCATTTGATGTCAGGCTAGTTTTCCACGTGTAGGCCGAACAATGATGTTTCAATCATGTTTTTCATGTATTTTGCCAGAAAAAAAAAATCTCTAAATTAAAATCATGAATCGTCCCCAAGCACATCACCCAGCCCTACATCCTTCATCCAGCAGAAAACGGAGACAGCTGCAGGATGAAAGGAGTGACATGAACTGAAATCGTTTTTCAATTTTGCTGCTATAGCGAGAGCATTTCTTCATTGAAAGAAGAGCAAAGAACGCAGCTGAAGGCTTTTGTTTTCACTCTTCAGCTATCCTTCTACGTCATATGGATCTTTGATCTGATTGGTTGAAGTTAGCCTGTGATAGACGATGATAGACAGATGGTTCATCGAATCACCTGCCAAGTATTTCTTGAAAGTGTCTGCTCTTTTCCAAACTGTTTCCAAGGACGACTTCTCAGATGGTTCTGTGCAACAAACCGTCTGCAGCGTCAGGTTAGGAACTTGTGGAAAGGTCAGGGGTCATGAATGATCCATCCTCTGGGGACCATTAATATCCACAATAACGTCCCGGTAATCCGACCAGCAGTGTTCAGACGTCTCACTCTGGACCAAAGAGTCAGACAGACTGACTAAATAACTGATGGACGTCTCAGGCCTCTAATGGGGCAAAAACAAATAACAAACCCCCCAAAGAAGGCAAAAAAACCCAAAAAACTCTGCCTGAGTTTTCTGAACTCTTCACTTCTTTTTCCCAACAAGCAGCAAAATGTCCCGACAAGGTCAAAGCAACGAATCTGTGCCGCGAGCCGAGCCTCTAAAAACTGCCTCAGGGTTTAAGAGCCTGCGGCGTTTCCTGTTTCCTCGCTTTATTGTCCACTCTGACTAAATCCTCTGTAACATTTCGTCTTGTTGGCTCAAACTGTCCTCCTCCTCCTCCTCCCCATCACCTTTCTCTAACTGTTGGTGGGATTGCGTTGGGATGGAGCTGGCAGTCGTTGGGTCCAGAATAAATGGCCTCGTGTCACCGATTTAACAGATGAATCACTCGGACGCTTGACCGAGCGTGTCGGTCCGTCCAGCCCGCTTAATGAAACACAACCAGAGGAGGGGCGGGGGGGAATGGGACCAGGCTGCAATTGAAAGCTATTTTTACCCCCCCCCACCTCCTCTCATTTACCCTCGTCCCCCCGTCAGCGAGGGCCCCGGGGACGGAGCCGTCCCCTGGCTGCTGCCGCTCCTGTTAAATGAGATTGGAGGGTGAGGGTGGTGGGGGGGGGGGCAAATCTGCTCCAGCGTCAGAGGAAAACCCAGTATGTCCGGGAAAAAAGTAAACTTTTACCAAAATGAAGAAAAATGAGCCTGTTTTCAGACGTCCAGCATTTTCAGAGCGACGTGCAGGTTCTGAGTTGGTTTTTGCGGCTGTTAAAGTTTCTCTGCACATAAAGCA
Organism: Macquaria australasica; assembly: GCA_005408345.1. Taxonomy (NCBI): domain Eukaryota; kingdom Metazoa; phylum Chordata; class Actinopteri; order Centrarchiformes; family Percichthyidae; genus Macquaria; species Macquaria australasica. The sequence goes on from SEMN01000107.1 coordinate 630,242, forward strand.
GCTGCTTTAATCTGATTGGAGCTAAAACGTGGGAGACATTACAATCAGAGCGGGGGGGCACAGCTGTGATAAGAGTTAGAGAGAGGAGAGGTGAGGAAGGAAAGGCGGAGCAGAAAAGACAAAGAAACAAGAGAAACTGAATCAAACAGCCAGCAAAAGAAAATCACATCCAAAGGAAGGGAGAAGAATCATGAAGGTGAAAGAAAGCCAAGAGAGAAAGTCGGGTAAATTAAGGGAAGAAAAGAAACAAATGTGAAGGATGGAAAGATTTTCAGAAGCTATGAATAAAATAGGATGATGAGGATGTGACAAGCTAAAGATTACAAATAGAAAACGAAAGATTGAATTAAAGAGAAAACCGCAGAAGACTGGAAGAGCAGGAAAAACCGGGGGAAGAAATGTAAATTAAATCAAAAGATGAACAAAAGAGAAGTAAAGAAAAGATGATCAAAGTGATCAGAAAATGAGTGAAGACAAAGAAAGAAAGAAAGAAAGGAATAGAAACAGCAACGAGAGAAAAGCAAAAGAGAACAAAGACAATAAGTCACATAAACTGAAACTAACTAAAAGTCCAGTAAAATATAATTAGGAGGCGTGGAATTACCTGCACTATAATGGCTCACATGGTAAATTCAGTGTTTCCACAGCTTTACTTCAATGAAACTCAACTTCCTGCAGATGCTTTAAATTAAAAAACCTGCCTTTCCTTTAGCTGCTGGAAGACCTTTAATGTGAAACATCAGCGCAGGAAGTGTTTAGTTTTATTGATAGATAGAAAAAAGCAGCCAACTGGAAATAATTAGTTAAGTGAATGAAAAGAGTCGGTGTTAAACAGACAGCATGACTGGACTCTGTGGCTGCACTGATGGAGTTAGTGCTTCACAGTAAACGGGAAACATGGAGGAAGTTTGCACCAACCGCAAATTAAAACAGGAGAAGATCAGAAAACAGGACGTTTATTCTGAAATATCATCAAATATTTAAAAAAAAACTGGCAAAATGAGTCAGAAATATCCTGTCTGTCCCCGGTTTAACCGCTCATCCTGTTTGTTTGTGTGTTTGTTTGTTTGTCCAGTTGCCGCGGGCGGTCAGCACTCAGGCTCTGAGCAGCGCCGGACTTCTCCGAATGGTCAACAAGGCGGCCGACGCCGTCAACAAGATGACCATCAAGATGAACGAGTCAGACGCTGTGAGTGGAGGAAGGGGGGGGGGGTCTCAGTAAGGCTGGAGGAAAGAAGGGATGAAGGGACCAGGGAAGGAAGGAAGAAAAGATGTAATAAGGAAGTCGGGAAGTGTTGCTATAGCAAACAGTAACCCTTAAGGAAAGGAGGAAGGAAAATACGGAGGTAGAGAAGATGGGGAAGGAAAGAAGAAAGAAAGGAAAAATAAGTGAGAAGGAAGAACGGAAAGATGAAATAAATTATTTTAACAGTTCAAAAGTTTAACATCAACCTACTCTGACTGAACTCCTGTGTGTGTGTGTGTGTGTGTGTGTGTGTGTGTGTGTGTGTGTGTGTGTGTGTGTGTGTGTGTGTGTGTGTGTGTGTGTCAGTGGTTTGAGGAGAAGCAGCAGCATTTTGAGAATCTGGATGTTCAGCTGAGGAAACTTCATGCCAGCGTGGAGTCTCTGGTCTGTCACCGGAAAGGTATGATGCCCTCTGTGTGTGTGTGTGTTTCAGTGGTTATTATAGTCTTCTATTTAAAAAAACTTTAGCTTGAGTCACTTCAGAAAACACAGTGTAGATATCTCGGTGTTTGACATGAGGAGGTTCCTGGTCGTCCTTCATGAGTGCGTTGTTACCTGGAGGGAGGAGCTTTGACTCACCTGTAGTCACATGACGTAAAGTCTTCCTGTGAGTGGGCGGTGACGGCCTCCTCTGACTGCAGACGGCCCGCTCCTCTCTTCATCTGGGCAGTTCAGGTCGAAGAAATAGACAACATTACTCTGGATTTTCAAAATAAATGTTTCCAACAGTGGTTCAGTACAGGTCAGGTGACAACAGCGTGTCACATTTGTTTAAATGCATTACGTTTGTTTAGTTGTTTGTCCCTGAACATACTGTGAGAAACATATCTGGGAAGGGAAGCTTTAAATCCTGTGTCTATATTGTGTTTTATATCGCACAGCACTGATCACGTCCAGAGCTTTATTCATCTTTATTTATTTTATTATTTATCAGGCAGTTAAAAAGTTTCACCTCACCTCCATTTAAACCCAGAAAAGAACAAAGTGTTTTTGGAGACGTTTGGCTGTTTTTGGCAGCAGACTCTTGAATCTCTCCCGACATCGTCTCCTCCGCAGAGCTGTCGGTGAACACGGCGCAGTTCGCCAAGTCAGCGGCCATGTTGGGGAACAGCGAGGACCACACGGCTCTGTCCCGGGCTCTGTCCCAGCTGGCCGAGGTGGAGGAGAAGATCGACCAGCTGCACCAGGACCAGGCCAACGCGGACTTCTACCTTTTCTCCGAGTTACTGGGCGACTACGTCCGCCTCATCACCGCCGTCAAGGTACGAGCGCAAAACTCCACACCAACACCGGAACTGAGGCCTGAATCCCTCTGAGGAGGAAATGAGGTTTGATTTATTAACTCTGCTGAATTACTGATCCAACCTGCTGCCAGAGCTGCTGGACACGAAACACCTGAGCCAGGTAGGACCGAGACAGGACGTGAGACAGTAGAGTAGAGAGAACTAGAGGAGAGTATATTTGTATATTTGTATGTTTTATTGAGAACTGTGTGTTGTGATTGCAGCTGTTGTTTATAACATCTATCTAGCATTTATACGCTGCTTTATGTAGATATATTAAAACAAAGTCTAATAATGTTTTTTATCTTAACTTTTGTTCATGGGTCAAAACGTTTGATCCTTGACAGTTTTGTAGTTGATTAAATGTCCTCCTTCTCATTAAGTCAAATAAACAAAATAAAATAAAACTAAAATTTAACGTTAATGCAACGGAGGAAAACCTTTCAGTATCTTCAGCATTCCTCTTATTAGCATCATTTAAAAAGACCAAAACAACTCCCACTGACTTTTGTACAGTTACACGATGCAGTTATAATAAAGATGTGGTCAAATTAAATTTTCTCCATGATAAATTTACATATGTATAATGTATCTTCGAATTGGAAATTGATGTCATAGTTCAGAGTGCGGAGTCATTAATTAATGTTGTGAGTTTTTCTGGGACATTTGGTGTGTATTAAACTGTGTGTGTATGTGTGCGTGTGTGCAGGGTGTGTTTGACCACCGTATGAAGACGTGGCAGAAGTGGCAGGACAGTCAGATGCTCCTGCAGAAGAAACGAGAAGCCGAAGCCAAACTGCAGTTCACCAACAAACCAGACAAACTGCAGCAGGCCAAAGATGAGATCAAAGAGGTAAGACAGACAGATGGACAGACAGACAGACGGAGATACAGACAGATGGATGGAGAGAAAGACAGACGGATAGATGGATGGAGAGAAGTGGTAGTCCACTAAAAGTGCTTGTTTTTGCCACTGAGTCTGGTTCAGACTGTTGTTTTAAGTGTCTGACAACATTATGGAAAAACGAGAGAGTAAGACAAGAGTCAGATCCTTTTTGTTTAACCAGAAACAGAAAGTCTCGCTCTGAAATCTCGCGAGAGGTTGCGTTGTTGCAGGAAGAAATAAAATAGGGCCCATGTTTAAAAATACCAGAAGCACCCTTTAAATCCTTCATTTAAGATAATTAGTACACTGGTTAATTAATAATAATACATGTTTCCACACAGTACGGTTCAGTTTGACTTAATCCGGTGAAGCGTTGCTCTCTCCTCTCTCTGAGGCTGTTGGTGTGTCCAGTCAGATAAAACAAGCGCACCACCACAGTTCAGTCATGTGGAAACTTTCTCTCTTTTCTTTTTTGGCTTATAAATCTTGTTTTCTTTCAGTCTGCAGACTTCACATGGACTCAGTACGACAAACAAGAGCAGGAGAGAGTAGAAAAGTACTTTTATTAGAGCGTCTGTTGAAGCTGTCACCACACAAATTCATCCTCTCTGTCAGGAAACACACACACACACACTCAGCTGGCATGGTCGGGGGTCTGGTATTAGAGCGGAGGAGCTGTCAGATGTGGGGTGTTGGGAGGAGGATGGGGGAGTTTTGGGGGAGGCTGTCAGAAGCTACAGACGAGGACAGATCGCAGTAGAGTTACAACCAACATTTATTCGGAGCCGACGAGAGTTTTGCCGCCTGTCAGGAGTCGGGTTTTGGTTCACGCTTTGACAACATCCGACAGAAAACACACAAAGGCTTTTACTGAAGACAAAAACCCAGAAAAGAGTTTTACTTCGCGCTGCTGCTGGAAACCTGGTGAGCAGCTGCTGCAGACTCATGCAGACAGATTCATGCCAGAGAGAAACACATTCAGAGTCCATGATCTGAAGGGGGACAGGGATTACACATGCACACATGAAGGTTTAAAAAGTCCAGAAAACATTCAGTCCAACATGTGAGCGTCCTCCTGAGAGAGCAGCACAGACTCTCTCCTGCTGCCTCGCTGCTGCTGGTACACAGTAACAGGAAAATGAGAAAGTGTTTGTGCACTCGTGGCCACATGAGTATAATACAGAGATCTATTTGATGTCAGTGTGACTCAGTGAATTAAAATGTAGATATGTTTAATTAGCTTAATTGAGAACTGTAGTTCTGCACTAAATCATATCAAACTGTTACAACTCCTCCTCTGTGATGAAGCGTCCTGAGGGATGTAAACACATCGTGGTGTGTTCAGAGTCTCTGCTGTCAGACTGTTAAACCACACTGCCTCCTGTGGGCACCAAACAGGAACAACATCTGCTGCTCTCTGCACGAGGACTCTGTTTTGTTCTTAGAAAACAGTTTTCCTCCAAAACTTTTCAATAGAACCAGACAGATCATTTTTATTCTGGTTGATGTTTTTGCACCAGTTTTAATTCTTCAGTCAGAATTAAAGAGTATTTTCTGAGAATTTCAGGACTTGAAGTGCAGTTTACATTTTGTATTTTTTTTTTTTTTGCACAAGTTATTTGTTAATTTCTTTTTATCGCACATTAACATGGACAATAATAAAGACAGTAATAATAGAAAAAAACAACATGTGGAACAAAACAAAAGATTAAAAACCAGGAATACGACAAAACAAACAGAATAAATTCTAATGCAGAGCAGGAACAAGAACACGCACAGATCATTTGATCCAACATTTACAATATATTCATTTAGACCTCCTCCAAATATTAACAACAAAGTAAAAGGAATTAAATAAATACAGCACTAGTGTGTTCGATCCTGGTTTCACAGGTTAGAAATAAAGGTTTTTGTTTTATTACTTTAATTATTTTTAAGTCTTGAGAGGTTGAGAAGAACATTTTATAATTTAAAGGTACATATAATGTGTTTCTTAAAGGAAGATACCAATATCTTTTTAAATGTGACAATTTGTAGAGCAGGAGAAATTAAGAAATGCATGAATATATATATATATATATATATATATATATATATATATATAATATATATATATATATGAATATATAGATATATATATATATATATATATATATATATATATATATATATATATATATATATATATATATATATATATATAGATATATATAGATATATATATATAGATATATATATATATATATCTATATATATATAGATATATAAAATAAAACAATTAAACAATTAGCAGAATTCATCAGTGGTGCAGAAAAACTCAACTTTTTTAAATAAAGAATTTAAAAAAGAATCACAAACGAAAAATCAGGCGGATGGATACGCTGCTGTTTGTCAAGAAATAGTTCTTACGTTTCTGTTTGTGTTCAGATTAAAGAAACCTTTAGAGCTGTTGGCAGCTGTATATTTGAACTTTACACAGAGTCAGGCTAGCTGTTTCCCCCTGCATCCAGTCTTTATGCTAAGCTAGACTAACCACGTCCTGACTCCAGCTCCACACATTACACATTACACAAAGACACGAGGTTAATATCCATCTTCTCTCCCCGCTCTTGGAAACAAAAAGAATAAGTGTATTGTCCAAAAATATTTTCTTCATTTCCCTCATATAGTTCTTTAAATGCCACTCTTTGCTCAATATAAACACATTTTTCCATTTAACAAAATAAGCCAAATGTCTCAAAAGCATCAGTGTTTAATGTCTCCACTGCCACACAAGAACTTGGCCTAAATAAAATAATACAATATAACTTGATATAACGTTGATTTAAATCAGGAGATATCTGAACATGTAAAGTAAAAATCTGCAGTTGCTGCTACACACACGATTCAGTTTGGGTACAGAAGGAGGATTTGTTCTCAGCTCTTGTGGCTTTAAAAATCAGAACCGTGCGACTGTCCTCCAGGTTTAAACAGCAGCTCGTGTCAGGGAGGACGTTTCCTTTTGGTTGGTGATTTTGTTTGCTCATGTCTCCGGATCTTCCTCTATGATTTTGGAAGCTCTGAACATTTTTTTCCTGCCTCTTAAATTTTGTTGCATTTTCCCTGCCATGCCTTCCTGCAACCAGGAGATTGAGGAGGTAGGACCTGCCCCGCCTGTCTGTCTGTCTGTGTACCTGTCTGTCTGCAGCGCCACCTGCCTGACCGCCTGCTTCACACCTTTTAGTTGCCTCATTGAACCATCCGGCTCTCATGTTTATCACTGTTTAGTTGAATATTTTCATTTTGTGTTCTTGGTGTTGTGCTGCTGTCAAACAGTCACATGAATCAGTTTGTCAGTCCGATTCTCTGAAATTTGCCTTTTTTTCTGAACATCAGGGTTTCAGATTGTTCATTTTGGTTCAAAGTTTTAACCTGAAACTTAAAATCAAATAACAGACAAACCCTTTCATGTGATAACTTAGATCATGTAGTCATATAACGAGTGAATTCAGCTAATTCAATTCCATCATTATTTCAGCCTTTGAAGGGCTCCATTAACCAGGCGGTTGTTGTGTTAGTTCACTAAATATCAATAACTTCAGTTAATAAACTTCATCTAAACAGTTCATCCTGGTCATTACAGGGATGGGAATACATGCAAAGACTAGTTGATTAGTTTAAACTTAGTGCTGATCAGAATAAAAGCACATCATGTCAGTTTCATTTATTGTTCATTTTACAAATCTTAAAGTAAACTTGCTGCAGGAAAAGTTTATTGGTCACAAAATGAGTTTAAAAGAGGAGCACCACCAAACCAGGATCCGAATGGGGAAAAATCTTTGAAACTTTAAATCTTGGTTTCTTCAATAAGTGGTGACATTTTAAAAGCTGAGATTGACTCGATTGTTGGAGTCAGTTCAAAAGCAGTTCATTCAAACTAAATGATGTCTTTCTAAACTTTATTTACTGCTGTTGTAAAAGATGTGGAATTAAAATACTGTTTTGTTGAATGCATTCATTCAGAATTTAAATTGGTATGGTATGATTGAAAGGTGATCTTTGCCGGGTTTAAATTTCAGTTTCCTTAATTGATCGAGCTCTTTGAGGAGCACATTTTGGACAGATTCTATTTTAAAATCAGCTATAAATTTATTGCAGATATAGTGATTTAGGGATTCTAAATTGTCCGTAGGTGTGACTGAGAGTGTGAATGTTTGTCTGTCTCTATGTGTCGGCCCTGTGACTGACTGGCGACCAGTCCTGGGTGGACCCCGCCTCTCGCCCATTGTCAGCTGGGATTGGCTCCAGACCCCTGCGACCCTCTCAGAGGATAAGCGGTATAGAAAATGGATGGATGGATGGATAGTAATTTAGGTGTAGATGTCGACCAATAAGTAACAAGAAATTACGGGACAGAAATGTCAAACGAGGTCTGAGGAAATTGAGAAACTGTGTCTCAGTTACAAAGTTTGTCTATCAAAAAATCTTAAGTATATTTTTGTGTGTTTTTATGTATCTTGGTCGCAATTAGAAAAAAGGGAAAAAAATGAATCTTAGAGATCCGCATCAAGACTGTTTATCATGCGTTTATATAAAAAAAACTACCTCTGATATATTGTTATCAGGTTTTTTTAAATCCCAAATATCGATATCAGTATCAGCCTTTAGAATCCAGTATCGGCTGGGCAATAATCAGTAGAGTCGTAGAGTTTATTGTGTTTTTGTTGTTACAATTTGGGTAAATTTACACTTTCAAGTCCAACATCTGTAACAATCTTAATGTGTGTGTGTGTGTGTGTGTGTGTGTGTGTGTGTTTCAGCTGGAGGGGAAGGTCCAGCAGGGAGAAAGAGACTTTGAACAAATCTCCAAAACCATTCGTAAAGAAGTCAGCAGGTTTGAGGTGAGAAGATTGGGTGGATGATGGGTGGAGGAAGGGGTGGATGAGTGAATGAGCTTTCAGATGAATGGTTTGGTGAGTGAAGGAATGAGAAGGATGGACAAATGAAAATATGTGTGTGACTTTTTTTTCTTCAACAGAAAGAGAGAGTGAAGGACTTTAAAACGATCATTATCAAATACCTGGAGTCTCTGGTTCAGACACAACAGCAGGTAAAGACAATATTATTATTATAATTACATTATTGTTGGAGTCAAAATACTATCATATATATATAATAATTCAATATAAACTCATGTAAAATCAAATAACATATAATATCACAAAGATGACTCAAATTTTACGGAAGTCTACAGCTGCCAAAGTTAAAATCACATTTTTTTAAATCAAATTAAAATTTAATTTTGTGTTTGAGTGCGCAAGATGTATGATAAAATAAAATATATTTTTTTAATCCAGTTAAAATAAAAAATTTCATATTGGCAGGATTCTTGAGGCCTCTTTTGTGAGATTATGAAAAATGCCATATTTATTTCATTTTCAGAGGAAATTAGCTAAAATTAGAACATACTTCACACATAATACAAAATAATACATTTGACATAACGTGTACTGTGGTTTTTTTATTTTATTTAGGAGCCACGTCAAAGACAAATTTCCATTGCCTTGTGAGGGACAATGGATAATAAAGTTATTCTAATTCTGAATTTAAATTTAAATGCATAAAGTCCATTTTGCGTTCAATTTCATTTTTATTATACGAGTGCTATTATGCTTAGGAGTAGACTGAAAATTATTTGTCAATGGAGTTTTGGCTGTAATTATGCATTTTCAAACATGGAAATTTAAAATAAAAAATTAAATTCTGTCATACATTGAGCATGGAATATGATGTACGATTTTTTACATATGCAGTTTTAAACAATACGAATTTAATATAAGACAGAACTTTATTTATCCAGAATACATTTGTGGAAAATTAATTAGAAGTGAATAATTTTCTTTTTCTCCTGCAGCTGATAAAATACTGGGAGGCCTTCTTACCCGAGGCCAAGGCCATCTCATAGAGTCCACACACGCATAACAGACAGTCCTGACAGGCTCCGGTCAAACTACACTACCCATGATGCACCTGTCCTCCCGGGTCGCCCTCATCCTCCTGTTTTATGCTCCGAGTGAAGAAGAGAAGCGAGGCAGCGAATCAGCTTGAAGTGACTCTTCTGAAGTTAAAACAAATCAACAACAAAACTCTTGATTTTACAGCTCACCGTCTTTTCTTCCTCTTTTTCTTTTCTGATGAACTCAGTGCTGCGTTCACGTCCTGTGAGAGTAATTGTTGTTCTCCTGATTGATGCTTTCACAATAATAATATTAACAACTGTTTTGCACTCCTCACACTGCTTCCTTCATAGTGTTATCAGAATTCAGGAAGTCTGAGAAAAAAGTCAAAATCGACAAAATCTGAGCCTTCGATGAGTGTTATTTTCAGCCGGAATCTCATAATCCCGTATGACATGAACGCAGCACGAGTTATGACCCTGGTTATGGCTTTCCACTCCACACAAACAGGTTCTCATATGGTGTCACTTTTTACAACTAGGGCACGTTGTTCGGGGAATGGGAGAGTGTAGACGTGGGTGGAAGAATCTCACTCTGTAAAATTGTATTTGAGTTTATTTTTAAGGATAACCTCAATGTTCCTCAACAAAGACAGATATCCACATTCTAAGGTAAAGAAATTATGTTGTTGTTTTTCTCCCCATCAGTTTGGTCTTTGGAGGTATGGAAGCACATTCCTGCCATAAAAATGAAAAAGATGAAAAGTTAGGAATGATAAAACATAAATTGGTCAGGGAAAGTCAAAATGATGTGATACTTATTTCAGAAATTTCCATAGTTTGACTTATAAGAGAGGTTTAAATTCTGAGTCAAAATTATGAGACTCTAAAGGCCTTTATCAGAAAAAAAGAAATGGGTGTTTATTTAATGCCTGTAAATTGCTGCCTGCTGGTGCCTGTTTGCTTTTACAAATGTTTGTCTTTGTCTGTCGCCACATGGTTTGATATCCTTTTCCCCCCAACAAATCTCCACTACAAAAATAACGTTTTTTAGTTTAAAGTTATCAGAATGATCCTCCACACTCAAGTTCATCATAATGGTCTCGACCTACCAGGAGAATATTTATGTTTAACATTCCTGACTTTCCACTTTTTTTCTTTTTTCCCAGCAAGAAAGGGCTTCCATACATGGTCCCTAAATACTCCAGTACCCATGAGCCTCGGCGGTAATTGCTTGGAGTCAAAGCTGTGAAGTCAGAGTGTGTAGCATGTTCAGAAAAATTCAAGTTAATTGATTAAAAATTTTCTAAAAGTTAATACAACGACTTCGACAAACTTCTCCATTTTCCGCCCAGCAACAGAATCTTAAGCTTTCTGATTGGACGTGTCTTGCTGCAGTGTTCTCTGGGAATTGTAGTTGACTTCTCTCGTAACGCAGTCTTGAACTTTAGACTTTTCTTTTTAATGAAGCAGAATTTTTTTCGTCTGTGTTTGAAACCAGGAATGTGAAAATGAACAAGACTGAACCCTGAACACCGCATTAATAATATTTCAGCATTATTGGATATTTATTCCTTTATCCAGCACTATCAGGTGTTATGCTAAGAGTGCTAATACAGCTAACGGCAGGTGAATATGGGAACTTTTGTCCACTAAATCCCCCAAAACAAACCTTTAAATCAGAATATCTGTGGTTTTATTTTGGAGTTTGGAACGTGAGCTGTGAAACTGATCCAGAGTCAGCGATGAAGGACGACTGACTGCATCCTTTGCTATTTTGTGTCTTGTACTTCCTGTCACCTGTTCAGTCTCCTCACTTCCCCTCATGCCTTTCAAAACAAGAGCCCTTATTTTTGTTGCTGTATGATCGTAAAGTGAAGGCAACGTTTTTTTGTTTCTGCGCTCTTTGAGTCAATGAGAGCAGAGAAGGAAGAAGCCCACTTTGTGGTTCAGTTCACTGCTGCTGTCTGATGAAAATTTAGTTTTTTAGATCTCTCCTCTACCTGAAAAACATTGATTAATAACCATAGTTATTAGTTTAAACTCCGTTTTAATGTATCCTAAGATGGTGAATTTCCCTAGATGCTCTGACCCAATTCTGACTTTAATTAATCTGCATCCTGGGTGTTTAGAAAGTATTCACAAAAAAGAAAACCAAATCAAATGTAGGTGTAAACACTGATTTAAGCACTCAAACCAGCGCTGAAGGTCATCAGAGATGCATTTCATAATTTTAACAACCTAGTGAGCATTCATTTGGTCATTTGCAGGTCAAATTAAGTCTGGACGTCTAGTTTAAATCTGGGCTACATTAGTTTACATATAACTGTTAAAACAGCCGTCTTCACACTGAAATATAGTCACCATGTGAGTGCTTACTGGCAAGGTTGTAAATGCTCTTTACTGTCTCTCCAGCTCAACTAAAACAACAGTGGAAATGAAAATGATTGTATTGGTGTTCACAAATCAATCAGTAAATCCAGCAGCTGAAATGAAGTTTAGGAGAACCAGTGAGACAAGATGTCAAAGGAAAGTGTTTTTTGTTTTCAAAGATTTTTAATCCTAGAAGTGACTCTTACGTTACCATAACCACCTGAATTAGACTGACGGGCTAAACTTTTAACATAAGATCAAGTACGTAAAATTTTCTTTTCAGTTTTTAACTGTAAATATCTTAAAACGGTCAAAATGGCATTAAAATTAAAACAGTGGACCTGTGGTGCCTGTTCACATGGAGATGCATCACTCAATGGAATCAGTTTTGACCTCAGTTTGTTTCAACAGAACAATGACGCTTTTATTTCCGTAGCATCATTGAACAGGGCCTTAAGGGGCCAAAGCGGTCTTGCTGTGGTTCCAGATCTGGTTTGGGAAGCGGGGTCTGTGTCCTTCAGTCCAAACTGGAAGAATCAGCCCAAAACTAGAGGAGTAAAAAAGTAAACTGGTCATATTAGATAACATGTTCTATATTAAAATAGAGAACTGAGTGTGAAAAGCTGCAGTGTGAACAGAACCCTGGTGCTGTTCCTTTTCCTCAAAGAGACAAAGACGATTTGAATTTTGGTTTATTAAATTTAACAGGAAATGAAGAAATCAAACTGCTTGTTAGCATCTTTAGCATTTTCAGTTTGGACGGCTTGTGATGCCAACGCTGTTTTCAGATGAAGGATTTCTGCTGAAGGACTCTGAGCTGGAGTGTCAGCAGTTTCAGGTGTGCAGGCAGGAAGTGAGCGACTGTCAGGTGGCCGAGTGTGTGTCCGTCCGGAGAGCAGCCTCAGACTGTGAGGACTATTTTTACCGGCTGTTTCTCTTCCTATTGATCAGTGTGAGGGCTGCAAATTCTACAGAATCTCTCCTTGATTTTTTATTTTGCTGAATTTAAAACACACTTCATTATCAGAATAAAATTAAAACTGGAAATATTTAAAAAAAAACTTTCAGCCCTCACTCCCACTTCTTCTCAATCTTAAATCATTCAGCACTGTGTTGATTGCTACCTTTTGTATTTTATGCAATGTTTTATTCCACTTTTTTTGCCGCCTAATGATGTGCAATGGTTGAGATATTGTTTTGGTTGATTTTATTTTGTTTTTCATTTTCACAGATGATGAAATTCTTCATCTGAGCAGATTTTTTTAAAACTTTTGGTTTTGACGTGACATTCCTGCAGTGCGGCAGAGCAGACTTTAATTACAATAAAGGAATGTATCTCATCCACACATGGACTGGCTTTTAATTATTCAACAGTATTTTATCCTTATTTTTAATGAAGATCACTTTAAATCATCTTCTGTTGAAAACTAAGCCAGTGGATCACTAAACACCTTTTTAAAAACTTGTCTTTTTAAGCCTTACTTTTATTAAACAGTTATTAATATTATTACCCCACTGACATTTTATTATGTATTCTGCTCAATTCTGCTATTATTATTATTAATACTATTTAAATGTCCCTCCATCTCATTATGGATATATATTAATATTTCAAGTGCTGTTTTAAACACTAAGGTGAATTCCTCTCTAAATCAAAAATGCTGATTATTATTATTGTATTATCAGCTTTCAGTGGGATATTCATTATTCAAGAGAGTGGCTGTAAAGAATTCAGTAAGATTTTATTTTACATTTACATTTATTAGTATTAATGTTAGTTTTTGAGTAGATGGCAATTTTTAAAATGTTTTAGACTTTATATCCTTGAGGCATGAAATAAACACGACTTCAGATGTTTTTTTCCTTGGTAACTCACTGCATCCAATTCTACTATAGCGAACACATGGTGAGTGATTTCCTAATCTAGTAAACTAACCCATATTTATCAACTGAGATGCAAACAGGCTCTGCGCCACGAGGGGTTTTAAGGGGGCTTAGCCCCCTCAGCTATATCCCCTCTCTGTAAGCTTTATCTGTAAAAAATAGCAAAAACAACAAAATGACTGTTGCAGAACAATGGATATCACCACTACAGGGAAGTGAAGACAGTCAACAAAAGAGAGAGGGGTCTGTTGTGCTGGCTCTCTGTATATACACTTATCTTGTGCACACAAATGAACCAAAACATGGTAACAAATTATATCTTCATGTAATAGCATTTCAAGTGCTCGATGTGGTAAAACGTGGCCTTGAAATATATATTTTCTCTCTATTGCCACTCCAGGCCTCCGTAGAAAGGTGATTTGTGCACACAAATCTTTATCTGTGCACAAGATAAAAATGCATCAGGGGCTCCGTAAGATATCTGTATTTTTTGGGGCTAATTTGTGCTCAGAAAGGTTGCTCTGCCTGTATTTAATGTAGTTCAGAGGTGTCAGAGATGCCCTGAGAGGCAAGTGAGAAAAAAAAAATTCCTGTGATCCATTTTCTAAGTCTGATCTAAATTGTTTTCTTTCCCGTGTTTATGACTTCAGAACAATTTTTGGTCTTCGAACTAGGGCTTCCGTAGTCCGAGGACCAAATCGACCCCCATAATATGCAGACTAAAGATTAAGAACAGTCATACCTTCGTGGATCAGCACACAGTTTTGTCTACAGGCAGCCAATCGGTAGCTGCATACTTGTCCTGTCACCTGTCCTCCGTCACTGTACTCACCTGTGTGTTGTGTGGGAAGTGCGGATCTTATCCAGCTCCACTTTTCTTTTGTCCAAAGAGTCGATCTGTCAGAACCTCAAAGTGACAATCAGAGTGTCGAGACTAGAAGAGATTCTGTCAGGAGGCTTCACATCAGCTCTGCATATACCACACACACACACACACACACACACACTGAGCCTATAGGCAGAGTGCTGTCAGAAAGTGGGCTGTGCGTTACTTTGCATTGTGTCTGTCACAGGATCGACTAGCTGTCATATTCAGGCTGCAGGTTTCTGTGGAAGACGAACAAATTCACATCTGACTTTATTAAGAGACTCCAGAGCAATATTAAGTCTCTGTGTGTGTGTGTGTGTGTGTGTGAGCAAATTCATACCTTATAATATCATGCCGTCTAGTACGACACCACCATAAACTACAGACTCGAGCAGAGTTGAATCAGCTTCTTTCCAACAGTATCAGACATTATGAGCTTCATTAATATCAGTATTAATTTCTAATTGCGCTGATCTGAGATCATTTAAAAGTGATTAATATAATTTTCAATGATCCCCAGTTGTTGAGCTTTCGTCTCTCACATTGCAGCATCACCAGTTGACCTGTTGCCATTTGAGGTAAGTGTGTTCTTCAAAATAAATCGTCTTAAACTTGTGCTTTGGTGTAATTACATATGTTTTAAATATTGCTGACTGAATATTTTTTATGATTTGTAGAGTCGTCATAGTTTTAAAGTCTGTAAAGGACATTTAGAGATTTGTTTCTGATTATATATGTTAGACAATAACTGCTGAAAACGTGAAAAGACTGAACTATGTAGTGCTGAATTGTGGAGTCTGACAGTTTTTCACCATTTTTGTGTTCAGGATTTTTTGGGCGGGCCTGAAATCATGACTGATGATGCACTGGAGCTATGCTGAGCATGAGCCTTCCCCCCACCACTATATAAGAACTAGCTTTGTGCTACTGTTAGCAGCGACTCTCCCTCGTTCTTGGGCTCAGTGCTACAGTAAAGTTATTTACCAGCACCTTCAGCAGACACCCCCAGCATTTCAGAGCAGAGACTAACTACATGACACCGAACACTTTATAATACAATTTCAAACTGAACAGTTAAATGAATCATGGGCAGAGGGGAGACAGAGAGAGGGAAGAAGTCATTTAGCTCTGCTCTGCCTCCTCAAAGGCCTCAGCCTGCACAAGGCTTTTCCCAGTGAGGACGACTGTAATGTCAAATGGCAACTTTGTAAGTTGCTTCTCTAAAGGAAGCCAAAGGTCTTCCTTCACCTCATGAACTGTGTCTCCTTCCACAAGGAGTTTCAGGACACCTGGCCTGCAGGCAGCTGAGTTATTAAAAATCAATAATTACCTTTATTGTGATTTTTCCAAAATGTTTCCTCACATCATTTCTTAGGTGGTTTGGGGTCATTAGTTTCCTCCATTTTGCTTTAAAGAAGAGAATACCAATGCTTTCGTTTTCTAAGAGCAACAGGGCAAACGATTAATTGTGACGGCCTGTTGGAGTTTTTCTTCACTGAATCATTCAAAAATGTATTTTTTCCCATGGATTTTGAATAAAACGCGACAGCCCTTGTAGCCTTTGCTCTTGTGTATCTCTTAATATGATGTTCCCTTTCAGAAACACCAGGACCATTTATATTCAGCAGCTCACACTGACTGTGGTCTTCCTGTCTCTTTCAGGTTGAGAATAATGTAGGTAAACCTGCATCCTTAACCTCCTGCTATCACTTAAACTGAAGAGTAATGGTGCATCCACTTTTCCAGCTTCACCTCCACCTCTAACATTTTCACTTTGACTCTAGAATAATGCATCTGCATCTGTTTTCCTTGCTCACTCTAACCTCTCGCTCTCACATGACTCCAGAATAATGTAGATGGTTGTTTTGTTTTTTTACACTCTCTGCCTCGACCCCGTCGCTATCAATCTGGCTTTAGAATAATGTAAGCACATCTGTTCTGCTCACCCTCCTAACCCCTCAATTTCCCCGCCACTTCAGGATAATGTAGGTGCATCTATTATCTCCGCTCACACCAGCGCTGCTGTCTCCGACCCGTTTTTAGAATAATGTAGCTGCATTTACAACCACAGCCACCACCCCCACCCCCACCTAACCTCTCACGCTATCACTGCAGGGTCGGGAAATAAATAAAAAGCTGCACGTGAGCTGAAAGTGCAACTTCTCTGCTTTAAGCTTCAGAATCGTGCAGAGGTATTTATTATTTCAGCTCATCATTTTCACACTCTCAGGTTTCCATATTCTCTCCATCGGCTACTTTAACTTTCTGCTCTTTTCTCCGGAGACACAAACACAGACGAGGTGCAGGGGGCAGAGAATGAAACAAAAAGCACTCGGTAGCAGATAACAGTGTTGTTGCAGCGTAACCCCCGGCTTTTATTTATCATATCTCCAAATGGCGGTGTAGCTG
Organism: Macquaria australasica; assembly: GCA_005408345.1. Lineage (NCBI taxonomy): Eukaryota > Metazoa > Chordata > Actinopteri > Centrarchiformes > Percichthyidae > Macquaria > Macquaria australasica. Next base: position 647,126 of record SEMN01000107.1, read on the forward strand.
TTGTGCTGTGGTCAGGATACAGTGACCTTAGTTGATCAACTACCCCCCTCGGCAGCCTGATAAGAGGGCTAATATAACAGCGAGCGAGGGGGGAAGGCTGTACTGTAATTATTTCTGCGCTGTCAGAGGGGGAACAGACCGCGGCCCCCCTGCCGATTCAAATCTGAGGGGAAACTAAAAAGAGGAGGAGGAGGAAGAGGAGGAGGAAGGGCCACAACAACAACAACGCCAGTGAGACAAATATCAGCTGGCTGCCGCGACACGCCTGAAATTGGACCAGTTTGTCATGCACAGGGCTGCCACACACACACACACACACACACACACACACACACGGACATCTGAGAGGCCGGACAGGACTGAATTCAAACTTTACTGGTTACACACAAATGCGAAATACTCACAAGTAGATATGTGAAAAATTGGTCGGGAACATGTAACATATCATGTCAGTTCCCACTCGTACACCGAATTACATACAAACGTACCCTGAATGAATGAAAACTTAAATTTAAAGCTTTTACACCCAAAGGTGCCAAACCAACCTACATATATTACACACAGAGGCGAGAGAAAAAGCTGAATTCAAATGATGACAGTGACTATATACAAATGAAACAAATAATACTAACTATATACTGTAAGAGTTCTCTTCTTACTGACGACATAAACCTTTAAAAACACCTCACAAATATATAGTTTCATGTTTAAAAAGGTTTAGTAATTCCCTAAAACGCTGCTCACTGTAGTTTATATCAAACAAACAGGAGGAAATAGTGCATTTGTTGGGGACTATTTTCAGTGTCGGATGAATCCACATTTGGTGCTCTAGTGAGTATTTGGGGCAGCAGGACGGTGTGTGTGTGAGGATGATGAAGTGGTGATGAAGGACCAACAGTGTGGCTCACTGATGTGTTTTGTTTTGATGGCTCAGAGGAAGAAGATACATCAGGCTGTGATACAGCCCCAGAAATAACTACTTTTCATCTTGTAATTTGTTATCAGTCTTGAATGGGATTTGGACGTTGACGTGAACTCTATTTACAAGTTCAAAACTGATAATTACAGTATCTTCTACATGACATGTAGCTTTTTTTTTTTAAAGGCTTTTTCACATTGTCAGGACTTTGTGCCTTCTCACCTGCGCACGCAAATACTAGAGAGATTATTCACTAGGGGTGTAACAGTACGTGTAGTCGTCCCGCACCTGTTGGTACAGGGCGTTCGGTTTTGTATGCGACTTCTTCTGTTCGGTACATCCTGTGACCCAAAGAACGTCTGTCAAAATAGTCTATTTATGTCTACATACTCACACACATGGAACAGAAGAGCCTGAGCTCCACCTGGAAAGTTTTGGCAATGCACCAGGTGTCTGCTGTAGCATGCTAGTCGTTTTAGCCCGGTTAGCCAGGTTAGTCAAGCTCATGTGGTGTCGCTGGAGGATCCTCCCGTGACATTTAGATCCACTGTGTGGGAGCATTACAGTTTCCTGGTTAGCTACAGCAAAAATGGACAACGATTAGTGGATCGGACGACATTGTTCAACTGAAGATGTACGTCTGTGGAAACACTTCCAACATGCTAATCGACACAAGTCATGTGTCGATTAGCGGAATGGGACAAAACCAGACCGGAAGGCGAGTCCTTCTCCCCACAGCGTTTAGTACTAACTAATGCTTTAGGAGTTTTAATAACTGCGGATATGCGACCGTACTCTGCCGCAGAGGATACAGGATTTAAGTATATGGTTTCAAAGTGCTTGAGCTGCTACAGTGTGCTTCACGTGTGCATTTTAGTCAGTCCGTTGTGCCTGCTCTGTATAAACGAGCGCAAGCTGCAGTTGTTCAGGAATTATCAACTATACCGGCAGTTGTACTCGCCACCAATGGATGGACCTCCAGGGCTACAGAGAGCCACTTAACAGTGACTGCCCACTACATCACTCCCGAGTGGAAAATGAAAAGTCCGGTCCTGCAAACTCGCCTCATTTATGAACAGCATACAAGCACAGAGAAACTAAATATTGTCAATGCTGTCCGTGAAGCTGGACTGGGTCCACAAGTAGGATGCTTTGTGCACACTATTAATTTAGCATCACAGAAAGCAACAGCGTCAGCCAGGTGTCCCGACTCCTCGCAAGATGATGGTGAAAACACACCGTCATTCATGACCTTCCCACCCGCTGGAACTCCAGTTATAACACAAAGAACAGCAAGCGAGAGACATTGTAAATTTGTCTGACAAGGATGTGATCAAGGTCCTTAAACTGTCTCTTCAAGTGTGATGAGAGACCAGCTCATGAACGAAGGTTTCTCTCACCCATCACTCCTGTCATAATGTCTCCATGTAAATGAATGTTTTCCTGTCCGTGCGTACAAAGTGTTAATCGTCTGGCTCAAGAATCGTTGCTTCAGCGTCATTTCCAGGATTCAGTTTGAGAACGTTTCTCTGCTCTTGTTCCCACGCCGTCCTTTTTGTTCCTTTTCTTTCAGTTGAAGCATCAGAAACAATCACAGCCAAATGTTTCACAAAACACATGTAATTACAGACAGCTGCCTGGTGATTTATGAGCGACTTCGGTAGCTTTTTAAAGCTGTCTGGAACTCTTGAATTCAACCCAAGTTTGTTTGACCTTGAAAACAAGAAACAAGAAACAAGAAACCCAAAGCTGCTTTGTAGCTGCTGCAGCATATAATTGTTAAGAAACCAAAAAAAAAAAAGTGTCAATTGTGGCTTTTATTGTGAAGCTGGGAGGATGTATGGGCCGGTGTCGCCCGGTGATAGATGACACGATACCCGGCTTTCCTGATTTCGCAAATTTCTATGAAATGTGTCCTGAGTTCATGAAGGCGAGGAGATAAGAGGCTGGAAGAGGCTCGCTGGCCAATAGGATTCATCCATTTCTGCCTCTTATCTGCTGATAGAGGAGGACCCTCTCTCTCTTCTCCTTTCTCCTCCTTCCCTCCTCCTCCTTTCAACTCCCTTCCTTTGCTTCTTCATCACCATCCTTTACCTCTTGTCTCTTTATCACTTCTTTCCTTCTCTGCTCTTCTTTCATCTCCCTCTTTTTGTCTCCTCTCTTCATCTCGTCTACCTTGTCACAGATCCAGTGTTTTTCTCCTCCTCTCTCTCTTTTCCTTACTCCTCCTTGTCCCACCTCCCTTGTTTTTTTCTCCTTCTCCTGTTACCTTCTACTTCTTCTCTTCTTCTTCTTTTTCTACTTTTCTCTTGTCTCGTCCTTTGCATCTCCTTTTATCTTCTTTTTTGAAACGTACAGTGTTCAGCGGCAGACAGCTGAACTTCTGCAGTGTTGGCAGAGCTCACCACTGATCCACTCTGTGTGTTTTACTGGGAAGCAGGTTCGAACCTCAGAGTTTCTCCACGCTTTGCGGTGAAACTGCCAGCGCTGCCGGTCGTCTGGCCGAGACACTAGATCTTCTTTAAGACACTTCAACCTTTTTTTTTTGTGTGGTCTTTTTGTTTTTTTAAGATCCCTTAAAACAACATTGATTGTTTCCCAGAATGACTTTCTGTCGCCGTGGTAATGATTATGCAGATGTGGCACAACCTTTCCGTTTGACGGGCGGTTCCCACGGGGGAGGCGGTGACACGGCGGCTGCTGCCACGCCGACAGGCGGCCGACATGCCCCCTCCTCTCCACCCCACCCGTTCCGAGCCTTCTCCTTGTGCTTAGTCTGGCCTTTTCTGGTGGAGGAGGTGACGGAGGAGAGGTTCTGTTTAAATCAAGCTGTAATATGAATGATTCTATGATAACACATCACCTGGAATTCATGATCGCAAAACTTCATACAGAATATCACCAATTATAGTTTAAGTCTAAAAGTATTATTGACGCTCTGCTTCACATCGTGTCCGTCAAGATGTCATTTATTTTTTTATAACTTCAGAATAGAAGATTAGAAATGTTTGTCAGTTTTAATCTCCGACTAAGAACTAAAACATTTCATGAAACAGATCAAGACTTTAGATTTCATTATAATACCGACATTTTTATTCAGCAAATTGAAAACATTCATACAGAAAAAATAACATTTATTTTTTATTGTTTACAATATTGCAATATCTTTACAGTCTAGCTAATATAGTGACAGTATCAGCATTTCACTCAGCACAAAGAAAGTTATTAAAATCATACATATGACATACAAAACATTAAAATACAACTATTTGACAAGCAATAATGCTGACTGCAATGAAAGTTAAAGAATTGTTACTTTGCATATTTATTTTACAGGCCTACATTATCTGAGAAGACAGCTTGTTTCTTAAAACCTTTATTTTTTGTAGATTCTTGACACAAATTTCAGTTTTTGTCATTACACTGATATTTGGTTGAGTTAGGATTATAATAACCAGAAAGTATTATTTTTGAATACAAATAATGAGGTTGATTAAAATGATTAGACTTAATAATTAACTTAATAGATTACATTTTTAATTCATACAAATAGAAAATATCTTATAACAATATTAGATATGCCATAAAATATTACGTGAAAAACAAGTGTGAATAAATTAATAATATTTGGAATATTTGGAAATTCTGTAAATTTCTGAAATATGTAATTTTGCACCTTCAGTAGAGACTGTACACACTATTTATGTCATATCAAATCCCATTTGTGTAAGATTTAAGAAAAACTTTCTACCTTTTCCATACTTCTCATATAAAACAGATAATATTAATCCATTTAAGGAGTAACTATGAGCATCTGTATGTGACTCCTGTACTAAGAAAAACAGATTTTGTAAAGAAAATAATTTGACATGTATGAAGTAAACGTGTTTGACCTGTGACGGAGTAAAACCTCCTCAAGTCTCTTCCCTCCTCCAATGACAGCCCTGCACTGATTTATTCTCTCGGATGATTGGCCGTCTGCCATCTCATTGACAGCGAGCCTTCTTCATCATATCTCCACTTTTCCTCTCCTCCTCCTCCAAATCATTTTTCCTTTCATATTAAGTTTTTTCCCCTCCCTCTGCTCTTCCACTGGATTTTATTTGACAGGAAATATTCCAGGCGATGTGGCGTGGTTGTAGATCTCTGGCCGTGGCAGACGGTATTGATCGGGCTGATTTGCATACATAAATCTATTGGCTATCTGACACTTGCCAATATTCTGGGCAGCAGGGAGTGGCGGTGCTGAGTCGGCCAGGTCACATTATCATTGGTGATGGAGCTTTGATGAAGTGTGACAGCGCTGCACAGCTGCCGACTGACTGGCTGAAAGACTGCACTGTAAAAAACGATGGCTCAAGTTTAACAGCAGTATGTGGCGTTTTGAGGATATATTTATATTTTTAACATAATGACAAAAATGTGTGCTTTAATGACAATTAACTAACATTTTAACTATGTAATTATGTTATTTCATGTGTATCACCATATACAGAGTTCGTACAAAGTCTTGAAAGTTTGGAAAATGCTTAATTTTAATCGTTATGTTTTCAAGGTTAGGAAAATGCTTGAATTCGAATATATACTCCTTGAAAAATGCTTGATTTTCAACATAATCTGGTGTTTCATCATCTACACCATCACTCATGTAAACCGGTCGGTCCACCACTTTGGTCCAGACTGAAATATCTCAAAAGCTATTGGATGGATTTCCATGTAATTTAAAGGTCCCTAGAAGATGGATCCAACAGGACGTTTGGTGATCCTAACCCCTAATCTCCCCCTAATCCTGATCCCTTGATTTTTCATCTAGCGCCACCACGAGGATATCATTTTTGTTTCAGAGTGAAATATCTTGACAACAATTGGATGGATTCCTTTAAATTAAAAAGTGTATCATCTATAATGATCCTCTGACTTTTCAGTCAGTTAGTACCATCATGAGGTACAAATTTAAATTCATCCAATACTTGATTTATGACCGATGACTTAATGTTAAAGCTGCACAGAGCGGGGTGTTGGTTCTCAGTGGGATCAGTGGTAGGAATGACACTTTCTCAGTATGGAGAACACGACATATTGGCGATACACTTAAATGTTAACGTGCTAATGCTGTATTAACATCTTGTGTTGACAGTGTTGTCAGTAAGTCCACACTGAATCTTGTGTAAGAGAAAAATATGGCTGCACTGACCTCTGTTGGTGGAAAAGTTCAAGTCCGTTTCACTCGTCGTCACAGGTGAATGTAGTCAGGTTTGGTCTATTGTACATGTGACAACAGTCAGTGCTAATGTAGCAGTTAGCACAATCGTGCATTTTGAAGTGTTAAACTGTGCAGTGGTGAGACAGAGCATGTAGAAGCCACTAGATGGCAATACAAGCAGGGTTACTAGCCTGGGTGTAGTTACTCTTTAGAGACTGTGACAGACCGACTAGACTGACTAAATGGCTGATTAATTTACTGGGTAACTTTGACAACACAGGGCTAAACTGTTGACTCGGGGGTGTAAAAGATGCATAATGAATGAATGAACAGATAGACAGTTGACTGGCTGGCTGTCCTTTTGAATAACTGTCTGTCTGGACTTTGTTAGACCAGAGAAAATATTGTTTTTTATTCTGACTTTTAAGTGGCCTCTTTTGAATCAGAGATCAATAAAAGTGAGAATACTTTTCTATATTTAACAGGCAGAATCTGACGTGTTGCTGCACCTGGCAGTGAGCCTGGAAGGTAACAAACTCCAACTTGACTTTAGGACAAATTGGGCCACTTTCACAAGCAAAAACACAAATACTCCTCAGCCTGAGCTCTGCTGCCAGGTCGTGGTGAGTTTCTCACTTTGGTTTCAATCCAGAGAGAGCTTTTCTTTTCACAAATCTGCCTGTCAGTTAGCAAGATTAAGAACAGATTTGTCTTGTGGTCAGATCACCTTTAGCGCAAGGATCAGCTGATTAGATTTTTAATGTTTATTCTGATTTGGGACTTCCACCACTTAATTCAATTCAGTTTATTTATATAGCGCCATATCATAACAAAGTTATCTCAGGGCACTTTTTCGAATAGAGCAGGTCTAGACCGACTCTTTATATTTACAGAGACCCAACAGTTCCCACCATGAGCAAGCACTATGCGACAGTGGCAAGGAAAAACTCCCTTTTAACAGGTAGAAACCTCGAGCAGAACCAGGCTCAAGGTGGGCGGTCATCTGCCTCGACTGGTTGGGTTGAAGGGGGAAGGGGGGAGCGGGAGAGAGAGAGCAGGAGGAAGAGAACATACAGCAGCTCAATACAGCATAGATATGGTAATGGCATTGATGTTAACACCAACAGAAACAACACTAAGAGCAACATTATAATAGCAATACTAATAACAAGAGCAACAACAGTAATAGCATCAGCGGGTGCAGAGCAGGAGCACGGGGGCAGCAGGGGGCAGCAGGCGGCAGCAACCACAGACCCAGACCTCCACAGCTCCAGAGGCAGAAACACCTGCAGAAAGCAACAGAAGGGACTTAGAAATACACTTCAGCTGTTATGGCGTGTTTATGTGCAAGAAGTTAGTAACTAAACACAATTTCCTTTCATAAGCTGTTCAGTCTGAAAATCAAATCAAAGAGAAATGACGGGAGACTCTTGACACCTGACAGACGGAGGCAGTCGAAGACATCTGTTTAGTACTGTACACCTTAAACCACAGGTAAGGATCCCTTTAATATTCTTCATAAATTACTTTATCAATCTGGCGATAGAAAATATCTGATACAGCTCCAACACATTATTTTAGTAAAGACAATAATAACCATTTCCCAGTGAAATTTAGCCCTAACATTTTTTGAAAACACACAGCCAATGCTGATATACACACCGATCAGCCATAACATTATGACCACCTGCCTAATATTGTGTAGGTCCCCCTTTTGCCGCCAAAACAGCCCTGACCCGTCGAGGCCTGGACTCCACTAGACCTCTGAAGGTGTGCTGTGGTATCTGGCACCAAGACGTTGGCAACAGATCCTTTAAGTCCTGTAAGTTGCGAGGTGGGGCCTCCATGGATTGGACTTGTTTGTCCAGCACATCCCACAGATGCTCCATTGGATTGAGGATTGAGGATTTGGAGGCCAAGTCAACACCTTGAACTTGTTGTCGTGGTCCTCAAACCATTCCTGAACCATTGTGGCAGGGTGCATTATCCTGCTGAAAGAGACCACTGCCATTAGGGAATACCGTTTCCATGAAGGGGTCTACTTGGTCTGCAACAACGTTTAGATAGGTGGTACGTGTCAAAGTAACATCCACATGAATGGCAGGACCCAAGGTTTCCCAGCAGAACATTGCCCAAAGCATCACACTGCCTCCGTTGGCTTGCCTTCTTCCCATAGAGCATCCTGGTGCCATGTCTTCCCCAGGTAAGCGACGCACACGCACCCAGCCATCCACATGATGTAAAAGAAAACGTGATTCATCAGACCAGACCACCTTCTTCCATTGGTCCAGTTTTGATGCTCATGTGCCCATTGTAGGCACTTTCGGCGGTGGACAGGGGTCAGCATGGGCACCCTGACCGGTCTGTGACTACGCAGCCCCATACGCAATAAACTGCGATGCACTGTGACCAGCATTAACTTTTTCAGCAGTTTGAGCTACAGTAGCTCTTCTGTTAGATCAGACCACACGGGCCAGCCTTCACTCCCCACGTGCATCAATGAGCCTTGGCCGCCCATGACCCTGTTGCTGGTTCACCGGTTTTCTTTGGACCACTGGTAGGTACTGACCACTGCAGACCGGGAACACCCCACAAGAGCTGCAGTTTTGGAGATGCTCTGACCCAGTCGTCTAGCCATCACAGTTTGGTCCTTGTCAAAGTCGCTCACATCCTTACACCCATTTTTCCTGCTTCCAACATCAACTTCGAGGACAAAATGTTCACTTGCTGCCTAATATATCCCCCCCACTGACAGGTGCCATTGTAACGAGATAATCAGTGTTCTTCACTTCACCTGTCAGTGGTCATAATGTTATGGCTGATCGGTGTAGATATATATATAACAATGAAATGCTTTAGATCACAGCCCACAACGTACAGCATAATCAGTAATAAAACATTGTCACAATAGTTTCCACAGCCAATGGTGGTAGGCAAGTGTTACACCAAATTCAGATGTTTTTATCATCTTTATCACATACTTTATTTTGATATATTTAGTGGACCTTAAAGCTGCAGTGCAGAACCTTTGTCTCCCCCTTCTGGCAGTGAGAGTAATTACACAAACATGACGTCTGCCTACAGGGGAGCTCGCTCACATTTCCACAGCTCCAAGACAATAATCTGTTATTTAGGCAGAGTGAATGTAATATTTTACATCCTGTCTGCCCTCGGTCCCTGCTCTTCTTCCAGCCTCTCCACCGATGGTTCTCCTGTTAGTTTCTGTTTATGACTGTAATCCTTCCTCTGAACGCTGAGTTTCTGTTTTATCTGCAGCATCAGAAACTTTTCTTGGAGCTTCTCAGGTTCTTCCTCCAGACTCCTGGTTGCTGCAGCTGCTCCGTCAAACCAGACCCATGTAGAGAGAACTCTCTGAAGTCTACGTCAGTCATGTGACCATCGAGCATTTTAAACTTCCGTTGACGCGACTCTCTCTGCATGGCTCTGGTTTTACTACCGTTCTCCAGAATGTCGCCACACACACCAGATTTAAAAACTCTGGTATACTGAGACATATAGAGAGATTTATCTGGAGGTGATCGGCTTCATCAGCACTGTGTGAACTTGTCTGGCAACGGCTTGAATGTAACGACGTTCATTTATATGTAAAAGTCCCGCACTCTAGTTTTAAAATGTAAAATCTAAAGGGCTCATCCTCTGGAGAGCAGGAATGTCACAGTTTTGTCATAATCATGGAGATGTCTTACTCTGGACCAAGAGCAATGTCTCCCTGTCACCTATTGTCACACTTGATGTCTATTAGGAGTTAATGCTAGTTTTATTTGAATAATGTTCAGGGAAAGAAATACCACTTACATGTTGGTAACAAGTCACCAAACCAAACAGATCATTGTAATAAACAGTACACACAGATATATTTAAATCATGCTTGATGTTATTACAACGTTATGTGCTTCTGCACCTTTTTTTTGAGTGAGTGCTTTTCTGAATCTTAGTGTGTGTGTGTGTGTGTGTGTGTGTGTGTGTGTGAAGCAGTGCAGCCTCCAGTTTCTTTGTTTCTGTCGGAGGAAAAGGTCAAAGCAGCAGAGAGAATTAATTGAAGAGTGAGAGAGCACAGCTGGCTCTGTCAGACCAACCAGGCCTGTGTTTGTGTGTGTGTGTGTGTGTGTGTGTGTGTGTGTGCACAGGGTTTTATTCTGCATCTTATTCAGTCAGATAACCATGTAAAACAAAAAGTCCATAAAGGAAAGAAATCATACGGATATACTTGTTGGTGTTGATGTAGATTTATGTGTTTCTCTGTTTATCTGTTGTTCCTTGAGCTTTTTCTGTGAATGAGGACTACAACTAATGATAATATTTTATAATTTATATAATATTTTCTTTCTTTACAAACAGTCACAGAGGATACCAGATGTCCTTCACACATCACCTGTAAATGTTTGGTAATTAACCTTCATAAATGATTTGAATGGTTTCTTGTTACATGAATATGAACGTGTAATATATGTTTCAATAGATTGGACTCTTTGAGAAGGAACATCCTGTTGTGAAAATAATCCAGGTACAAGCACAGCAGAGTAAACAAGTGGAATATTAAAAATGGTGCCTTCAAAGCAGTCAGTGTCATAAATCCTTTAAAACTTTGTCTAAATTATTTGCACGATATTTAACGATCAAAAATGGTCAAGTTGTTATCATTTAGGTGGAAAAAGAGGCTGGGTGTGTGTGTGTGTGTGTGTGTGTAAATATGTGAGCTTTTGTATATGTCTGTGTTTCATACGTCAGTAACAACCTGCATTTACTTTAAGTGCTGTACTTTTGAGGTACTTGTACTTTCTTTCTACTCTTTTCTGCACTACATGTATTTGACAGTTTGTTGTTACTTTGAACATCAAGATTTTACACATAAATCATCTGATCAACATCTAAAATACGATGCATTTATAACAGTAAACTAGTTCTAATTAGCTCCACCTTAATAACAATAATCTTATAACTTATATAACTAATATAACTCCACTACATTTAACTGTTAACACTTTTTAACTTTTACTTCAGTGAGAGAGTATTTTTATAGTATATTACCACCACTGGTCACAGAAAATACTGTAAAGAACAAAGGAATGTGCATTCTTTCGCTTTTTACAGTATTTTCTGTGTACTTGTGTGTATACTCTGTATGTGTGTGTTTATGTGTATGTGCTCTTGATTGTATGTATACATTTGTGTGTGTGTGTGTGCGCACGCTCCCTCATTACCTGGCAGTGTTCCCGGTGTTGTGTCGTCGTGGGAACGCACCGTGACAACCTGCTGCTTTCGTATGCAGGAGAACAGCACTGATGGTGGAGCAGAGTTAATAGCTCTTCTGTGGCAAAGCTCTGATCCTTCATCACACACACACACACACACACACACACACACACACATCACCCCCCCACCTCCTCCACCCTGTGATACAAACACCGAGTGGCACAATTTAATGAAGTTCTGTTCTTTAAAGCAAGTGGCAGTTTGCAGGGATGGAGGGATGGAGGGGAGGTTTGAGAACCTCTCTGCTCCTTCAGCTCATCTGTTTCTTTGAATAGTTTCCACGAGCCGATCGATGCTCCGGTTTTCTCCTGGCCTTTCAGCGCTGTCACTCGTCATTGAAGGGATGCAAATTCACGTCAGAAACTGGCCTGACACTTTTCCTGTCGGGTCCCGGGCGCTCGAAAACGCCGCGGCTCAGCAATAAACGGGGTGAAGGCCTCGTTTCTCAGAAGGCCGACAGAGAGAAAGAGAGACCTTTTCCATCAAAGTTTTCTCTCTCCATCTTGACAAGATGAGGATGTGAAAGGACACTTAGTAAAGTTCATCTCTTTCTAGATGGAGAAGTAGCAAAGTCAGGGAAAGAAAAGGAAAAGGTTCTCTGATAGTTGACTGTTGAGGCGAGAAATAATCGTGATGCTACCAAACTAGAACCAAAACAGTACGAAAGTTAACTGATGACAAAACTGAACAAAGAAAAGCTGTAAATCCCTCAGTTCAAAACGTGCTCTTACCTTTGATATCAGGATGTCTTTATTACACATTTCTGTCTTTTTTTCTCTTCTCTCAGTTTGACTTTGCATGCAAAGAAAATAAACCACCAAAACTGGGAGTGAGCAAGTTTAAGGACGTCAAGCAAAGACAATGCCACCATGCACACCTAAATCTAAAGACTCAGTTCCTGTTTGGGTCCTGAAAACATCCATTACTTTAGTTTCTGTCCCTGAACGCTCTCTGAACTTGACTTACAGATTGATTTATTTTAAATTTATATTTTGTTGTCGCTCAGTAGTTTTGTCATTAATGAACTTCCATAGCTGTTATTCACTGTTATTCTGTTATTCTGTTGTATATGAGATACAGAAACTGTAGGTACTGTATAATTGTCTTTTATCCATCCATCATTCATTTAGCTCAGCTGAGGCCTTTATTTGGCCGGCCTTTTTTAGAGGTATTGATCTCTAATTTCCCCCCGTCTTCTGATCTGCTCCCGTCACGCTAATTTGCTGGTGTTTGCTCGTAATGCAAACTCAACAATACCTCCATACGTTTCATATTAAAAGCCTCCAGCGGTTCAGGGGACATAATTGCTTCTTTTTCCTGGAAGTCTTTTACTGTTAAAGTCCCCCTCCAGCATAAAACATGTTTTTATGTCGTTGACTTCACTGTGCAAATTGATGAATGTACAGAGTTTGTTTTTACATGTATCTGCTGAAGGGTGAAAGTTTCTCTGCGCTCACCTTAAGTCTCAGTTTAACACCTACCAGATTTAAGACATCACAACTAGTTTGGAGCCAATCACAGTCCAATATGCAACCAACACAAATGTGGTGTGGAAACTTGAAGAGAACCATGATTTTTCCCTAACCGTAACCAAATCATAGTTGCCATCATGTGCAGATGTTGTAGAAGGTCTGAATGTTGGTATTGGATATAAAATTAGTCCATTATCGTTGTTGTCTGGTGATAGGGTTGGGCAGATTGCAACGCATATCGCTTTAATCGAGATTTGTTCGTCAGCTCGGCTCTCATTTGGTGCTGCTGCTGACACAGACTGCACTCTGTCAAATATTTCTGCAGAGAAACGAGAGAGAGAGTCGGAGACAAAAGACAAAATGAAAGAGAAGAGACCTTTTCTAGAAAGTTTGGTCAGTCCATCCCGACAGAATGAGAATGTGAAACGGCTCTCGGTAAAGTTCACCTCCGTCTGCTGCACGATAAAACTGAGAAACAACAAATTAGGAAAAAAGTACAAAAGTAAAAAGAGCAAAAGAGGAAAAAGAGAGTAAAGAAGACCTCATAGTCCAGGTAGGAAACAGTAACTCACCTCTGATACTCTCGCTGGATATCTGATTTCATGACATTTAAGTGCTTCAACTCTAAACTCAAGCTTTATATTTCACCACTGTACTTTTTAAATTGCTCTCTCCCTCAGTGTGGAGGTATTTTTGGCTGAAGCTCATTTTCACAGGACCAGTATTTCCTGCAGAAGTTGTCTGTGTTCCTAATCCCACTGTAATCTGTAAGTAAAACTTCCACCACAAATCACCAACCATGTTTCACCAAATCCAGAGGTATTTTTACAAGGACTCCTTGTTCTGCTTTTTCTTCCTCTGTGTCGAGTATTTTGGAGGCTGCAGTGGAAACATCTAGGTGCTCAGCAGAGAGAAGCATACAAGAAGGGGGCACAAATCCACCAAAAAAGCGAAATCTGGAAAGAAAATGAGAAAGAGGACACACGTGGCTGCATTTGGTGAGCACCATTTTATCTTTTAACAGACTCAGTACAAACTTCTTGGGGATGAAACTGCCACGTTTGTTTAAAATCTCTAGAGAAAAACCTTCTGATTTCTCTGTAATTATTCTAGGAGGAAATCGAAGACGTGTTTTCTGAATGAATGTCAAACCAGTTCAAACGTCTCTACATTAACAGCTTTAAAATCCAACCAGAAACTTTCAGAAACATTTACGAAATGTTATGAATGTATACCTTTACCAAAGAAAGAAACCAGAAACTCCTCCATCTGACCCCCTTTACCTGCACTCAGAAGGATATCACAGTTACTCTTATCCCTCCAGGAATGAAAACTCTTTGGGAGGAATGATGGGAGGCCTTTGTGCTCAGTGTACTTCCCTCCTCTTGACCCACTTTAAAGTTGTTCAGTGAAGTGAAGTGAAGCTTTCTAAAATCTCAGACTGTTGATCCAGTCTCATAAAGATGCCACCCAACTCCTGGGTTATCTGGACCAAAGTGTTGGACCAGCAGACCCTGACATCCCAATGACAAAATACATGGCAGAATACGACACATGACAACACCTTTGTGTTTTTCACCTCTATGGTTTTCTGTTTAAGGGAGACCTGTGTAGACATGCGTTGACCCTCAAGAAAAGCAACTATTTTCACATTGACTCCCTGGATTTTCTGTACGGTCTGTGATTCAGTCCGGCTGGTGTGTGGTACGGGCGTCAAAAGACATAAGTCACATTAAGCAATACTTTGTGCCACAGCTGGTGTGTCTAAAGAGAGTTACTCATTGGAAATTAAATAAGGTGTATTTAGTGAAGACAAGGTTTAGGATTAAGCTCAATATAAAGCATCTAAAAATAAAAATGAAGGAATGAATGAAGACCATCACTAGCCTTTTCTGATCTTCTTCTTCTTCTTCTGGCCCAGTTGTTACACTCTTTCATATTTAGACTACATCAGAGCACAGGAAGTTCTCAGCTGGACCTCCATGACAGCCGGGGCTGCTGGGAAATTTGACCCTGATGTGTTAGAATTCAGATCACTGAGTCCTTCTTGGTTCAGGACTTTAGAGACGAAAGTTACATCTCCTCCTTTCCTTCTCTTCTTTTTATCTCACCCTCCTCTCCTCTTCTTTCACACTCCTCTTTTTTCTTTTCTCCTGTTATCTCCTCTTCCCTCTTTTCTTCTCCTATCGTCTTTCCTCTGTTATCACCTTGTCTCCTCTCTCCCTAAATCATCCTTCTCATTTTCTCAGCTCCCCTCCTTGTCTTCTTTCCTCTCCTATCCCCTTCTCATCTCATCTCCTCTTCACTTTCCTTCTCTCGGCTCACCTCTCATTACTCCCTCTTTTCCTCCTCTCCTTACTCATCTCCTCTTTTGACCTCCTCACCTCCTCCTCTCTTCTCCTATCAGCTTCTGTCCTTCCTCCTCAAATCATCCTTTTGTCTTTCCTTCTCTTCTTCAGTCTCACCTCCTTCTTTCCCTTCCTCCCATCCCTCGTCACCTCCTCTCCTTTCATCCTCTTCTCTTTTTCATTTACTCTACTCTTCATCTCATTAACTCCTCCTCGCCTCCATCTTCCTTCTCTCTCTTCACCTCCTCCTCTCCTCTTGTTATCACCTTGCCTCCTCTCTCCTTCCTCCCTAAATCATGCTTGTGTTTTTCCTCATGTCCTTGCCTCCTCTCCTGTCTCCTGTCTCCTTCTCATTTCATCTTCTCTCCACTTTCCTCTCTCTCACACCTCACCTCCTCTTAGTTTCTCTTCATCCTCTCCTCCTCCCCCTCACCTTCCCTCTCTGCCTTTCGGCTTATTAAGATTTCAAAGATACAAATGGCGGCGGGCTGATTGCTTTCAGGGAATCTGCCTTTAATAATTACAGGTGGAGAAGCTCGGGGTAACGTTGGCGGTGCAGAGACTAATGGAAAACTAGATTTTTTCACTGAATTAGAGGGGGTTGGGGGGTGGGGGGTGGATCCATATATTGACAAGCCATCAGCGGACCGTAGATCAGGAGAAGTGCTTCGGACTTGTCGGAGAGGGCGGCGGCAAACTGGCTCTGATGCTCTGTGGCATCTGGATACGCTTCCTGCAGCCACCGGCGGGCTGCGAGGAGGATCAAACCCACCTTCATCTCCAGGACCAGACTGTGGAGGGAGGAGGAGGAGGAGGAGGAGACTTAAAAGGCCGCAGGGTTAACCTTTTTTTTTTTCTGATGACTCTCCTCCTCCTCCTCCTCCTCCTCCTCCTCCTCTCATAGAGGACCTGAATCAAAATGGAAATGCTGGAGCCTCTGAGGGGAGCGGGGCTCTGGGATCTGCTTGTATTGATTATACGAAGTGAGTCAGAGTCGCTCTGTTCAACAACCAAATGTGTTTTCCCCCGATGCTCTGCGACAGGAATTACCCAGAGTTCAGCTGGCTTTGGGCTCTGTTGCTAATGACATTTCTGATTTCAGAGCGCACGTGTTCACTTTGGCATCAAATTCATGGACTCTTAGTGATTTTCAGGATCCTATTACCTTAAAAAAAGTCAGTCAGACATAAAATGAATATCTCAACACCCAAAATATTGTGGATTTGTTTTTGAAATAGCAGTAAATAGTAGAAATATGACATGAATATCATCATTACACGGTATTTTGTTGTGACAGCAATGGCAGAGAAAAAGTCACGTCGTTACTGAATTCAAAAGGGTTTATCCACCGTGTTAGAGCCAGTTTTGTTTTTAAGAAAACAGTGTTTTTAAAACAGTGCCACCTTTAGGTGGAAGGAATACAGGAGCAAATGACTCGCACCAAGTAACAGGATCAGGTTCAGGTTGTAGCTGGAAGACGCTGCGAGTAATAGTTCTCAACTGCAAACAACCAAAACAAATAAATTAGTCAAATATAAAAGAAACAAATGTAAAGAAAGGAGTATTTTAGAGACAAGAACCTTATGTTTTAGTTTTGCTGCTTTTTGATTTAATTGTGTTTGTAACTGTTTGATTTATGAATGTACCTGAGTTCTGGTTTGAGTCAAAATCATCAAATGTGAGTTCCTGCGTGTTGGACCTTTGCGGCGTGCAGTGACTAATTGTGAAACAAAAAAGAGTCACGACACACTGTGTGGCGGCCATTTTAGGGCTACTCAGTCTCAGCCGGCACCGGCTCTGGAGTCGGCACCGGCTCTGGAGTCGGCACCGGCTCTGGAGTCGGCACCGGCTCTGGAGTCGGCACCGGCTCTGGAGTCGGCACCGGCTCTAAGTGAGACAGAAAAGCCCAGAAACATTCTGATTCAATTACAGCCAGATCCTGGTTCGTTAAAAGGTTTTATTAATTAATGGAGGCACCTGCTGTGAGCTGTTAGTGAAAATAAAATCCTGTTGCTGATGGCTACAGGTATTTAATTCTACAAACAGTTGTGAGTGAGAACCAGCCTTTTGTTTTGTTTTTTAGAAAAACCCAAGCTGAAGCTGTGACCATGACCTCTGACCTCTGTGAGGAGGAGGGAAGAGATCAGAAGGATTTCCCTGCGGAGATCAATGAAGGATCATAACATTACAACACGGCTTCAGTCAGATTCAAGCTCTTTATCTGATTTCTCTGATACACAAAGGAAAAAGTGTCGTATCTGAAACGTCTGGACAATAAAACACGACAAGTCCTTTATTATTTGACAATTTACTACATTTCCAACCATTTTTATCAATTTTTGGACTAAGATATTGCTTTGTCCGGAGCTTTTAACCACATCTCATGGTCATCAGCAGATGTAGTTTGCTCAGTTGTCCTGACAAAGGCTAGTAAGTGGACGTTGAGTTACGATTTTTTGTCAAACCCAAAATCTAGGAGGAACTTTCATGCTCAGATTGCTAATTTAATTTCTAACTGAATTGAAACTAGCTCTAAAATGACTTTACCTACATCTAAAATGATGTTTTTTTAAGAAGTGGAACTCCGTCTGCTCTGTAGCTGCAGTGAAACCTCCTCAGCCTCCATTAAACCTCAGTTAGCAGAGCAGCAGGCGGTCCGACCCCCTCAGGAGTTCATATATTTTACTGTAAACACTGATGTTAAAGCTCAACTTAATGCTTTCTGGGGGTTTTTTTGGTTTCCGTCCACCAAGCGGATATTAAATTTTCACGCTTGCTGCTGTACAGTAAACACACCACGCACAGGACTCAGAGTTTGTGTATTTTGAAAAGTCCATGTGAGGTAATTTTGTCGTCTCAATGTGTGTGTGTGTGTGTGTGTGTAGGGGGGGGGTGTTTCCTGCCAAAACTCTTGATTTTTTGGGTGGTATGATGTGCCGTGTTGTGAGCGCTGTGTGCCGCAGCGAGGCGATGCAGCTGACTGATCCATCCATCATCGGCTCGTAGTCTCTCTGCTGCTCGCTCCTCAAACTCGGTTTTTGTTTGGAAACCATCCATCATATTCCTGAGCATGACACGCCGGCCAAAAGACATCCCAACCACGGCCGTGTGTGTGTGTGTGTGTGTGTGTTTCCTGGTATGCAGTCATGTATTTGGGCTATGTATTAAAACAACTTGGTAGCCAAAAAAACAAAAACAGAAGTAAAATTGTTCTCAGGATATTTTCACACGGCTGAATTCAGCAGGGTGAAGTTAAAGATTCATGGAAAGAATTTTCTATGTTTTGTCTCTACGATATCTCAGCAATTTCTTGTGTGCACCATAATCTTTCAGAACTGTGGGGGCTCCATAAAGCCTTGTTTATGCTCGCTTGAGACATTGATCTGTTGCAGTATTCCTCAAAACGGCAGGGGGCGTACCAAAAAAAACATTCTGTGAATAAGCAAGAAGTCAACGAGTGTTATGGGAAGATCGTCATAAACCAACATGGCTGCACTGAAGCTCGTTGTTGCTGAGGAAGAATTGAACGTTTTTAATTATTGAATGTGGTGGCGATCTCTCTCCTTGAGTTCAGAATCATTTAGCGGCCCCTGTGGTCTCTCATGGCTTGGAGAGGTGCTTGTAAAGGAAAACCTGCTCGTGATGCAAATAAAATTTAAAACAATTTAAATTGCAGATGTAAACAAATTCAGGGCCCTCCTCTATTTTTCTCCCTAGTCTGATGTGTATCAGGGTGATACTGGCCTTTTATTAATTAAGGTTTTCTCGTAGTTATATTAGAAATAATAATTCATGCAATAAAAGTCCAATCATTGTCAGTGGACATCATGATCTGGACCAGACCTGATTCTTCTTAACTAAGATAAGATATTGGCCTCTCTCTGCTTTCTAATGTAAATGAATGTTTTTGGCAGATGAGTTTGAAGTTTTGTAGTTTCACATTCAACAGAAGCTGGGAAAGAAACTCGATTTTAAACTCTGAGACTATAAGTTACTCTCAGAGAAATGGAGCAGAAATTCAGACGCTGCAATTAGTTTTTTACCTCGAGACAGGCCAGACCTCTTTATCTAGGTCTCTCTCTCTCTCTCTCTCTCTAACACTGGCCTGCTTCCTGTACATCTGCGGACTCAAAGCTACAAATGACGTGATTATGATATATCATGTAACAGAGAAAGTCTCTTTGTTTCTGCCGTAAAAGAAAGAAATCAATACCGGGGCGGCGCAGAGCCTTGAGGGGCTGCGGCGTCTCCTCTGGACTGACCAGGTAAGGGTTAGGCCCGGCCGGGGGTTTGGCGGGCTCAGAAATGCTGATTCTACATTTAGCCTGACATTGATGCATGCCTCGGCCTCGGCGTCCGGTTAGCCCGGTACCTGAGGGTCCGGCCGAGGAAGATCAGCTGCAGACCAGGACGAGGTTAAGGATGGAGGAGGAGCAGAGGGGGAGGCCAGAAACCCAGAATTATTTTTAGAGCCAGCAGAGTCTGGGAGGGAGGAAAGATGGAGGAGTCAGGGGGAGTATTTTTTTATGAGGGCGGGAGACGAGGGAGTTGAAGAGAGGAGAGGAGAAGCTCAGATAATTCTCTGAGAGAAAGAAGAGATGTTTTAGGAGTCCTGAAGAGTCCAGATTTCAAACCAGAGTTTTGGTTTTCCTTATTCTGGCGAGACCTTTGGTGAGCAGCAGCAAATAACCAAGAATTATCACATTATCCAAACATTTGAACACAATTAACCCTCTGAACCCTGTTTTAGCTCAGTTTTCACTTCATTTCTTTTCATTTCAACGACAAAAATAATAAAGTAAAAGTAAAACAAAAATTAAGATGGTAAACACTATACCTATAAAACATGCTGATGTGAGCATTAAGTACAGCCTCACAGAGCAGCTAGCATGGCTGCAGACTCTCAGGCCTTGTTCAGACTGCCAGCCCAGATCCCTGTTTTGGCAGATCCAGATTGGATCCAGATTGATTTTAGAAAGTCTGCACAGCAAAAAAAAAACCCCACATGAAATGCGATTTTTGCAAATTGGATCTGAGCCACATGTGGAGGTGGTTTGAAATGCGATTCCAATCGGATTTCTATAGATGTGTCTCAGTCTGGACGCTCTGGACGCTCAAATCGTAATTCAAAGTGTCTTTTGCGCCACTGCAACGCGACACAACAACGTCAAATCCAGGGTGATGGAAGAGCATCAGAGCGGCTTTATACCAGCCTCCTCCTGTTGAGTCTGTCCGGTGCGACGGAGGGCGAGGTGATTGGAATGATTGGTTGGAAAGCAGCATCACCAGCATATGTAGTTACTGACGCCTACGTTGTTACCAGAGCAGCCAGTGCAGATAGGTTGGTGACGCCTGGACACAGATCTGATCTGATCACCGGCAGATAACAGTGCGGACAGTCTGTCTTAAAGATCTGATTTGAGAAACAAATGTGATTTGCCTGCAGTCTGAACAAAGCCAAAGTCTTGTTAGAATAAGTTGGGCTACCCAGAATCCCAAACATCTGCATGTGAGAGGTACTACACATGTTCTATTTGGAGAAAGTTTTGGTTTTTTTGTCACTCCTGTTGTTTTTTGCCAGCAGGTTCATCATCAGGTGACCCAGACTGTGAACTTTGCCCCTCAAACCGCAGTTCATGGTGAGTCCATCTCATGAGACTACCTTGATATATGAAACACTTGTGCTTAAATATGTGCGGTAATATAATGTTATAGTAAGAGTGGGCTGTCGCTAATTCACCAGCAAATGAGGGGCTCAAATAAGAAAAAAAACATCTTGGCAACACATCATAATATACTAGAGTCATTAGCTACTAGCAGCTCCTGTTGGTACCATAACCTTTCATTGCTTCTCATCAGCCCTTTTTCATCGAATCAACAAGTTCCTCAGTTTGGATTTTCTCCTGCAGGTGGCGCTGTATTTAAGCAGTTTGAGAGAACTAAAAACCCTCAGTAGGGCTTTTGTTTGGTTGAATTTCCACTTCATGCCTGCTTCCCCCACCACACACACACACACACACACTCTCTCTCTCTCTCTCTTTCTCCCCTCCCTGTTTCTTGACCGTTGACCTTTGACCTCTGACCTGTCAGTGGAGCGTGTCGAGGGTCATCATTAGACTGGTCTGGAGCCTGTGGGAGACGTCCAGCACACACCGCTCTGACTGTGTGGATAGGAAGGTTTGATGGTTGGATACTTCAGGGGGTCGATCTCTGTTGTTCACTATCCGTTCTGTAGTTCTCTGTCTGTTCTGTAGTTCTCTGTCTGTTCTGTAGTTCTCTGTCTGTTCTGTAGTTCTCTGTCTGTTCTGTTGTTCTGTTGTTCTCTGTCTGTTCTGTAGTTCACTGTCTGTTTTGTTGTTCTGTAGTTCTCTATCTGTTCTGTAGTTCTGTAGTTCTCTGTCTGTTCTGTTGTTCTGTAGTTCACTGTCTGTTCTGTTGTTCTGTTGTTCTCTGTCTGTTCTGTTGTTCTGTTGTTCTCTGTCTGTTCTGTAGTTCACTGTCTGTTTTGTAGTCCACTGTCTGTTCTGTTGTTCTGTTGTTCTCTGTCTGTTCTGTAGTTCACTGTCTGTTTTGTTGTTCTGTAGTTCTCTATCTGTTCTGTAGTTCTGTAGTTCTCTGTCTGTTCTGTTGTTCTGTAGTTCACTGTCTGTTCTGTAGTTCACTGTCTGTTCTGTAGTTCACTGTCTGTTTTGTTGTTCTGTAGTTCTCTATCTGTTCTGTAGTTCTGTAGTTCTCTGTCTGTTCTGTTGTTCTGTAGTTCACTGTCTGTTCTGTAGTTCTCTGTCTGTTCTGTTGTTCACTATCTGTTCTGTAGTTTACTGTCTGTTCTGTAGTTCACTGTCTGTTCTGTAGTTCTCTGTCTGTGCTGTAGTTCACTGTCTGTTCTGTAGTTCTGTAGTTCACTGTCTGTTCTGTAGTTCTCTGTCTGTTCTGTTCTGTAGTTCACTGTCTGTTCTGTTGTTCTGTAGTTCTGTCTGTTCTGTAGTTCACTGTCTGTTCTGTAGTTCACTGTCTGTTTTGTTGTTCTGTAGTTCTCTATCTGTTCTGTAGTTCTGTAGTTCTCTGTCTGTTCTGTTGTTCTGTAGTTCACTGTCTGTTCTGTAGTTCTCTGTCTGTGCTGTAGTTCACTGTCTGTTCTGTAGTTCACTGTCTGTTCTGTAGTCCACTGTCTGTTCTGTTGTTCTGTTGTTCTCTGTCTGTTCTGTAGTTCTGTCTGTTCTGTTGTTCTGTAGTTCTGTCTGTTCTGTAGTTCTCTGTCTGTTCTGTAGTTCTGTAGTTCACTGTCTGTTCTGTTGTTCTGTAGTTCTGTCTGTTCTGTAGTTCTCTGTCTGTTCTGTTGTTCTGTAGTTCACTGTCTGTTCTGTTGTTCTGTAGTTCACTGTCTGTTCTGTTGTTCTGTAGTTCTCTGTCTGTTCTGTAGTTCTGTCTGTTCTGTCGTTCACTATCTGTGCAGTAGTTCTGTCTGTTCTGTAGTTCACTGTCTGTTCTGTTGTTCTGTAGTTCACTGTCTGTGCTCTGTGCTCTGAGCCCAACACACAATCACTGTACGGTGGTTACACACATAAAACTTCAAGTGTAAAAATATGCTTCAGGTAGCGTTTTTCTGCACATAGAGCGGGTGAACTGCGACATCGCAATAAACTCAAAATCAAAGGACTCAGAACAGGATCAGGGCCAAAAAAATCTGTTTCAAATTACATTACAAAAACAACAAAAACTGCTCAGTTAAGGTTTGGAAAAGATCATGAAACAGCGGTCGTCAAAGTCGCACTCTGTGTGCATCCACCCTGACCTCCTCCCTATGAAGCGTGTATAAAGACATCACGCCACATCTGTCTTTGATTCTGACGGACAGGTTGTGAGTCACACAGGTGCTGGAGGTCCATGTCAAGTACAATATGTCACGTCAGGCATTTAAACAAACGACTGATGGCGTCGTTCTTCCCCTGATAGTTGTGTTGCCTCTAAGATTCACTTTGCGCTCAGTTAGAAAACAAAACACTGCTGATGATTATAGATTTTATAGGTTTTATTGGACTTTGTAACAGGACATAAACCTGGAGCCCTTTATAATGTTTCTATGTGGTCTGCAGAAGCCTCACGTAGAGCAAAATGTACTAAACCATCCCAACAAGTTCAAGCTAAATTCTGATTGATTAGTTTTGTCCATCATTACTATCAGTAATAATATGATTATCGATTATTGACAGTGCAATGAGGGATTACTACCAACATATCTTAATATTATTATTACTGATAGAAACAATTACATCTACATCCACATCTCCCAGAGCCTCAAACCAAACTGGAAGTAAAAGAGAATTAAATCAGGTTGTGTCATTCTGCCTTCTCAAACGGTGGCATCTGTTAACGTTTTACTTTTCAGATTCAAAGATCTCAACAGTCTGACTCAGTATTAAAAGATAAATATTTTACAAATAAAAGATCAGAAGTCAAAGTTACGTGACGTGTCAGATTTTTGCCGTGTGGGAACGACGTCGACAAATGAACAGTGCTGACAAGAATCAGTTTACAACAGACAACAAGAAGAGAAAAAAAAACAGTGGGATTTGTTAGGGAGGCTAAAACGCTGGCAGAGTGTGCAGCTGGCCGAAAGTTAAAAATAAGGCCGAGGTCCCAGCAGAGAGCGTGTAAATCCTCCGACAGGATGGATGTAGCTGTCGTTATTGCTGTTGTTGTTGTTGTGTCCGCCATTCCTTATAGAGACAATGGTGTTAATGAGCCTCACATATCAACCACAGCACACTCCATCCTCTGTGTGTGTGTGTGTGTGTGTGTGTGTTGGTCAGGGGCTGTATATCTCAGTGTGACGGGTTGCTTTTGCTTGTGTTTGTCTTTAGTCACCCTCAGACAGGATGGATGACTGACAGCTGTTAGCTTAGCTTAGGCTCTTAGCACTGAAAGAGGTATATACAAGTAATATAAATGTTATTTTCTTCATTTATATAGATTTATATCATCTAGCAAATAATAAATTATGATTAAATTGGCCACCATGCTTTCCATAGTTAATAAGAAAGTCAAACACATTGCTGCAGTGTACTGCACTAACCCAATAATCATTTTCTTGATAGAAACCTGATATTTTTTTGATAAATATTGTTATCAGGTTTTACAAAAAATTCAACCTATTTCCAATGAACCTTTAAACTCAATAAATAATGCTGTATTTCTGTCTTTTGCTGCGTTATCATCGATTAATGATCAGTTTAGTGTCTTTTTAGGAGAATTCTTCATAAAAAAACAGCGCAACGTGTAAAAAATAAAACAGCAAAAAGTTTCAAAATCACTACAGCTACCATCTGGATTTTGGTGGATGGACAGTCAGAGGACACTGTTTAGAGGTATTGTATGACTGAATCAAACTGAAACTGTAAACGTGAAGTGAAGGGGACACGTTCCAAATCAAAGTTAAATCACATGATTTATTTCACAGCAGCTCTGAAGGCTTCACCTCTCAGCCGGTCTGGAATCAGGATAAATCAGGATAAATCCCATTCCCCGGTGACTTCCTGCTCACCTCTCCTCTCTGATCACCGGTCGGGGGGTACAGTGCCGGAGGTGGGCGGGGCGTCGCGGTGCGTTCACTGTCTTGTCAGTGGCAGGATGTGGCAGAAATTCTCTGCTGGAGTCAGGCTCAGGTTTGCCATCTGTCAGCTCTGATGGCCGGGCTATCGATCCAACGCCGGGGTCACACCAGGACCCTGACCCCCCACATCATTGCCTGACACACACACACACAGAGGCAGGTTTAGGTATGTGACAGTAATGTGACAGTCATTTTCCCATTGTGATGGCTGTCAGCGTCAGCCTGCTGAGCAGCGACACAGCCGTCACTCCTAACCTTTTTATCCTCCACACCAACCACCTCCATCACAGGCTGGACCACATGCTGTGTGTGTGTGTGTGTGTGTGCTGTTCAGTCTGACTTTAGTCTGGTAAAAGATGAGATTAGATGAAGCTGTAGCGTGAGTGTATAATAAGTCTGTGAATGTAGGTTTGGATGATTATTTTATATTATTGTTTGTCATAAATGTTCATATAGAGTTCACAGTTTAAATGTTTACCGTCCGTTTTCTATATTTTGTTGATCGTTATGATCCAGTTATACCGAGTCACCTACACACCTGGACACTGTTTTATACATTTAAGATAAGATAAGCCTTTATTGTCCCACAGCGGGGAAATTTAATACTATTTTGATAGATCGTACATATTTATTTGTGTTTTTAGTATTTTAATTAAATAATGTGATTTTTTGTGGTAGTATTTTTAGCATTTAAATGTGAATTACATATGAATATTTTATTATTATTGTTATTCTTCATTATTAGAGACAAAGAACTCAATTTTCTGCTGAGACTGTTCTCAGAATTCTTCACAATTATTTCTCTTATTTCATATTATATGTCTGTGCATTTAATTTCGGTTAACATACACACTGTTTCATTTTAACACAACACATGGGAGTCAGATCTCATTGAGGTATGTTTCCTCATAGTCCACTTCAGGACTCGTCCTCCCTCCCTGTAGCCGGCGTTCAGGTTTCGATCCAGACTTTGAAAAACACTTAAGCAGATCAAACATCCCGTCCTGCAGCCGGGACGTCCTGCAGGAGAAACAGCAGACAGGAGCACATTGAACTGGAATTGATACTCAGTTAGGAGTCGCCTTAATGAGCAGAAAAGCTGTTTTTTCCTTTTTCCTGTTTACCTTCAGCTGCAGCTGATGTGTTCAGACAGTGAGAGGGGAAACTGTCATTATGCACTTCCAGTTTAAAACAGTACATTTTGAATAAAGAAAATGAGAACTGGTGTCTGAGTTTCAGGTGGTTCAGTAGCCGGAAGGTCCCTACAGTGTCTCCTCTATCCATCCCTGTCGAATGAACCAAGGCTCCGGGCCGACCTCTGATCTCCGACCCCTCCGGTGAAACAAGGTACACTCTGTTTTTCACTTGGCTAATGATTAAACTGCTCCGAAACGATTATTCATTTACTCATTACTTAAACTCTACCTAACTCATCCACTCATTGAAACCAGTAAAATCATTTGACTTGAGCATAAAATCTCCAATGAGAGCAAAACTAATTACATTCTACTGAAACTCGTACATTTTATGACTTCAGGACACAAAAAACTCTCATTGTAACAAATCCGAATGACAAACATACATATTATTTAAGTTTGCACTTAAGTTGAGCTTAAAGCACTGTTGTGACAAAGTAGCAAGGCTGATGGCATGTAGACTCTAAAGGCCAGTTCAGACCAAAGAGTCACGACGTCTGAGAAGTTTCAGCGGTGTGAACCGGCCCGTCTCAGCTCGACTCGAGCCGGCTGATGGCGTCGCCTGAGACTCAGCTTGTCAAGTCGCCAGCAGCTGGTTTCAGAACGTAAGGCACCTGTTTCAACAGCCAATCAGCTCGTAGAGAAGTCAGCTGGTCATCTTCTTGCCGTTTATCAATACTAGAAATGCAACTGTAGCAAGTAACTCACTATCACTATCCTCATTCATATTTTAAGACGCTACAGATTGTATCCAGCTACAAAAAAGCCTGAAAAGCCGGCAGTTAGAACAGGAAGTACAGAGAGTCGTTGCTATGGAAACAATACACCGTCTCATCTAGTCGCATTGGTGTAAACTGGCAGGTTTCAGAGCGTTGCAGACCGGCGCTTTGCAAGTTTCAACTCGTCTCGTCGTGACTCTTTGGTCTGAACTGGCCTTTAGTCTTGTTATTTAACAAACGTCAGGTGTTCTGTGTGTGTGTGTGTGTGTGTGTTGTGGATTCTCAGTTGAAGCTGCTTCTGAACCTTCGTACCTGCACAAATCCACGACACACTCACACACAAACAGATCCTGAGCTGTGTAAAATAAAACTCTGAAACACACACACACACACACACACACACACACACTCTCTCTCCAGCTGGAGGACGAGGCAGCAGGAAGCGGGCGGTCCAGTTTTTCTTCTTCATTAGTGTTTGTGCCTGCAGGTGTTAAATAATATTAATGACCTCCAGCGTCACTACTTACCTCTGCGCTCGGCCTCGCCTCAAGTGATTTTATCGACTCCTCACTCAGTGTGTGTGTATGTGTGTGTGTGTGTGTGTGTGTGTGTGTGTGAGAGAGAGATTATTCTGCTGCGATATTATCAGGAACTTTAATAAGTTGATTAGCAGCGAGGCGCTATCTGCTAACTGGATCTAGATGATGATGTTGATTGGACGGAGCGCAGTACCATCCATCTTTCTGATTGGCTAATAACTGAAATCCATCACAGTTTCACCCGGCCGCGGTGTGTGTGTGTGTGTGTGTGTGTGTGTGTGTGCTCTGGTTCTTCTTCTCTTTTATTGTTCTGTTCATTTTGCTCGTTTCACCTCTCTTTACTCTCCCTCCCTCTATCTGCTCCTGTTCCTACTTTTTAAAGTATTTTCTCTGTTTCTCTGGGTTTGGAGAGCAGGGCCTTGTAATATAGGACACACACACACAAAGTGGGTGTATGTTTGTCTTTCAGAGCCAAGAATGAAACTTTATTTCAGTTTGCAGCATTTAACTAAAGAAAGAAAGAAACTGTGAGAAAGAGAGAAATGTTAAAAGGAAGAAAAAAGAATCATCTTTTGGACTTTTATCTGTTATCTCTGTATATTGCACAGATTCTTTATAGTTCATACTGTGAATTCTTGCACATTCCTGCACAAAACAACAGATATATTGTACACGCTTTTATGATATTTGTTCATGTTTGTATTGACAATTGTTCTATTTTCTATTTATATTTCTTGACTTTTTTAGTGCTGTGTTTGTTGTTACGCTCCAACACACCAAAGCAAATTCCGTTCATGTGAAAACCTACTTGGCAATAAATCTGATTCTGATTCTGAGGAAGAAGTAAAGAAAAAGAATGAGGGAAGGAAGGGAGCAAGAAAAACATGGAAATGAAGGGTGGAAATGGGAACTGAGGATGTAGAGAAATAAAAAAGGAAAGAATGAACTCTCTATAACAGAAAGAAGAGGTTGTGTGTGTGTGTGTGTGTGTGTGTGTGTGTGTGTGTGTGTGTATTGATCGGCAGCAGTAACCACATGTTCGGCCAGTATTGATATTCAGGGTCACTGAAGCCAACAGCTCTTTGTTCAACACACACACACACACACACACACACACAATTAAACACACGCTGAGAAACAAGAGCGAATACAAAAAGACACAATGAAGTCCTCATACAATAATCGTAAAATGAATAAAATAGACAATATATTTATAAAGCAGCTGTCTCTGGAGGATCTCCTCACCAGAATGACAGCAGCCATTTGTTCAAACACAATGTGAAAGTTAGTGGAGCTAGCTTAACGTTAACGAGTCACTGAACACAACATGAAGATCTTGTCTTTGCTGACCTCCGGTGGTTTAACTTCTCACCTTGCTGCACTGATGCACAGCTGTACTCCAGCACTGGGCTGCAGCAGCTGTGTGTAAGTTCAAACGTAGCCTAGTTTGAATGTAACTTCTAACTCAGGTCAGAGTTTACGTGTTACTAACATTTTCAGGGTTGCACCAGCTGAAATAGATCCAACGTTACACCTTCAGTCTGACACCGAGCCCTCAGCAGGTGTCAGGTCCTCCGTAAAGCAGCGGTTGGCATGGTGCATCGTTTTATTTAGCTCTAGCTGTAGATTAAGGTTGTATTTATCACCTGGTCTTAATTCTTTGTCCTAGTTTACCTTTTTGTTGTTTGGTGATTAACGTTAGCTATTTGTAGCCGTTAGCCTCTTTGCTGTTGCGTAGCAAAGTGTTCGAAGACGATCGGGCACGAGAGACGACACGGTGATGTTATCGGCCACAGGAAGTGAAAACGTCATTTTCTGCAACAGTGTTTTGGTTAGTGTGGACTTTACACCAGAGGAGCTAAGATGAACACAGTTTCAGTATCAAACTAAGAACACTATCAAACTTGTGACTCAGACTGTTATTCTAATGTCTGACAACATGAAGGAAAGGATCCCTGCAGAGACAGAGCGTTTGTTAAAGAGTGAGATCCTTTCGTCGTCTTCCTGCAACAACTCAACCTCTCCCGAGAGTTCAGAGCGAGACTTTCTGTTTCTGGTTAAACAAAAAGGATTTTACACTTGACCTTCGCTTGACTTGCTTTCCACTCGCTCAAGTCTTTTTGTGCCTTTTGCGTTTCTGCTGCAAAACCGTTGATTGGCTGGTTTGCTAAAATTCGGGAGAAACCATGAACCTCATCACCTCTCCGGACCGACACCCCACAATCGCTGCAGCTCAGGATCATAATGTCACTTTTTCAAAAAGTCAAGTTCGAACGAATTCGAACACAACCCAGACAGCGTAACGCGTGAGTCAGAGATACAGTGAGCTGTCACATGTGGCCAGCGATGTCCATCAGTCAGAGAGTCTCACCCTTCACTCCAGTCTTTATGTTTTCCTGTGTGGACTGAACTATGCGTCTTGTGTAGGCAGTCAGACGAGGTTCTACAGCTGACGTTGCTCCACTCGTCTCTGGTGCCTCCGCCGCCTCACCTGGGTGCCAAACCAGCAGGTGAGTCCTCAGATTTGTTGTTGTTGTTTAGTAAAGAAGCTGCTTTTTACAAAGTCGACAAACAGACTTATTTTTGTTGGTAAAGAACCCAAAATTCCTCCACTCACTGCCTCAGTTTAAGTTATTTATCAAGCAAAAGTAAAATATTCTCTAGCTCTAGTTGCAAAATGTGGCAATGTGCTGCTTTTCTGCGTTTCATGTTATAAATTGAGTCTCTATGAAACATCTGAAGACGAGTTTTGAAGCATCTTCCACTATTTTCTGACGATGAAAATACGATGAATTGATTTATTGAAAAGATGATTCAGTAATGAAAATAATAATTAGTTGCAGCCCTGCTTTTAAGAATAAAGACAGTCTCCCGCTGTCATGATCCGATCAGCACGGCTTTGCTCGCTGGTGCTCCTCCATTTTTTATTAGCTAAGTTTAGTTTACTGAAGCTGACAGTGGATTTTAATAGCGCCCTCTGGTGGACAACAAGGCAAACTACTTCAAACTGTCTGTTTAGCTAATAGATGTACATTTTGAATTTGAACCTTACAGTCATTGCAGTTCAATTTATTTATTTTTACCCTTTTGTTCGAGTTTCAAATAAAATATATTTATTCTCCAGTAGTAGTTTCAGTAGTTTTAACTGGCTTTTGATAACTTCAGCTAACTCGAATTGGAAAAAGAGCCGGACGTCTCACCGCTGTCAGAGATCAGGCCTGCAGCCTCCATGTTGCTCCAAAGGGACTGTAGATATTGAAATGTGTCTGACCTGCTCACAGGACTCTCAGAGATAAAGCACAGAAAAATACTAAAGTACTTAAAAAGACAAAAACACACAAACACTCCATTTACATGCTACTGTGTGTACACAACACACACACACACACACACACACACACACTCTTATAACTCTCTAATTAATTCCTGCCTACTTTTCTCTGCTGTAATGTTCCCACACCTCCCTGTCTGACACACACACCTGTTGACCGGTTGAGGTGTATGTGTGTGTGTGTGTGTGTGTGTGTGTGTGTGTGTCTGTGCAGCCACGTCACTCTGAGTAATTAGTCTTTGGGCAGAGCAAAGAGCCAATACACTGTTTCTACAGCAGCCGAAACTCCTGAGACTCGCCGTCTCACACACACACACACACACACACACACACACACACACACACACACACACACACAGACAGATGCAGCAGTAGCAGGTTAGATTAATGTGTGTTGTGTTTGTCGTCCCGGAGGAAAGCAGCTCACTTAATAAAGAAAAATAATTCCTTTCCTCTTTCTCTGGATTGCCTTCACTTTCACTCAGCTGTGTGTGTGTGTGTGTGTGTGTGTGTGTGTGTGTGTGTGTGTGTGTGTGTGTGTGTTTGAAAAATGCTCTCTTGTTAATATTTTGGATCAACATGTATTATATTATTTGGGTTTTCCTCAGCCTGCTGTATCTTACTTTGCATTGCAGGAACCTTGTTTCTTTTCTTGTTTCATGTTAATAAAAACAGAAGTGTCGGCGCTCAGGCGGCTTTAACACCTTTACTAGAAGCAGAGGAGATGATATATGTAGATATTAAAGACATAATAGAACATGCTGTATTATCATCCAAATGTCATTCCTTCTAAAGCAGAACACAATAAAACAGACACAATAATCCACAATAACAGAGGAGAAGGTCCTTGAATATTAGGGAACAAGTATTATTATATATATCATATATTATTATATAAAAAGCAAGTACAGCAGCAGTGCTGTAGAATATACGCAAGACAGTAAGATGACACATCCCAGCTTGTTATCTACATGTATGTATTATTATAAAAAAAAAAAAAAATCCCACCACAAGGTCTATTTAGTAGCTGTTCTGGAGCTTTTCGTCATATCACATGATCCTCCTCAGCAGATAAATTTGCCCCGTTAATATCGCATTTCAGATGTTCAAATTTCTGTTGTTTTTTTATGCACTTTAATGACTTCGTCTTCATGTTTTCAGGGTCTAGAATAAAATTTCAATCTCAATTTTTAAGCCAACATGGAAGAGAGAGAAATTTTTTTTTTAAATTAAGAAATTTAAACTTCTACAATTCCATGAAACTGTGTTTGGGTACTTGAAGACAACATGGTACACAAACAGTGCACAGTTTATCTTTGCCCCAGGGCTCCCCGAGTGTGTTAATCCAGCTGTGGTGAAAACATTTATTTAATGTCATGAAATCAGTAATTTGAGGAAACCTCTGCAGTGAAGCGCTCGCTGCTCCTCTCTTACAGACGCAACAACCTCTGGCTTCACTTCCTCTGGCTGTAGTAACTTACCACAGAGATAATTCTGATATTTGAAGTATGTTAAAAGTGTTAATTCAAGACACCAAATAATTTTAGGGGATGAATTGTTAATTTTTTTGCTCAAATTATCAGAAAAACCTTCCCCTATCAGCAGCAGTAACACAAAATTGGACGTCAGCACCATTGCTGAGTGTTTTTCCTGAGGACACACACACACACACACACACACAGTCCAGTTGAAGGAGAGTTGTATCATCATTTAGTCTTGTTTTATTTCCTCTGTTTCCTCATTACAAGCTGCAGATTAAAGCTGCCCAGCCATTGGTCTTCATTTGGACCAACACACACTGCTAATGGACCTGAGCGTGTGTGTATGTGTGTGTGTGTGTCAACATGCATGCATGTCTTTGTGCTTGTTAAATTGTGTGAGCTTGTATGGGCAATTTGTTACTACATGTTCAAGTGTGTGTGTGTGTGTGTGTGCGTGTGTGTGTGTGTGCACTGTGTAATTAGCTGGGTCAAGCTAATTGACCTTGCGGTGTGAGTGCGTGTTAGCGGCAGATTGCTAACGTTAGCGGCGCGGTGACTGTGAGCAGTGATGGATGTGTCTGAGAGCTCGTTACACAAACCAACAGAAAAACCAGCAAAACCCTCTGAACCAGCGTGAACCTGCAGGACGCTCCTGGTTTTATTTAGAAGTGATTGTCGGGGTCCGACCTCCAACACACAGCCAGACACATCAACAGAAAACTGCTTCCTGTTTTCAGAAGAAGGGATTCAAATGCACGAGTTATACAATTAGTTGATTGCTGGAAAATGTATGCCAACAATTTTGATAAGCAATCAGTTTAAGTTGTTTATCAAGCAAAACTAAAATATTCTCTAGTTCTAGCTTACAAAATGTGACAATGTGCTGCTTTTCTGTTTCATGTTGCTATAAATAGAGTGTATTTGTGTTTTGAACTGGTAGATGGAGAAAAAGAGACATCTGAAGACAGGTTTGGGAGCATTTTCCTCTATTTTCTGGCATTTTAAGCCTTAAACGATGAATCGATTTATTGAAAAGATTATTCAATAATGAAAATAATAATTAGTTGCAGCCCTACTTTTAACCATCAATAAACTCTCCCTCTGTAGAGCTGAGAGGTGGCTGTAAAAAGTCTGTGATTTCAACCTTCATACCCAGTGAAGTACTTATAAAATATTAAACTCAGTTTATTATAAACAGCACTACTTTTGCTAAAATATGGCTAAACACACTGATAAAAAAATACAAAAATAAAAAGGTTTTTCATTTGCTGCTGATAAGATTATGAAATATCTTT
The DNA here is from genome assembly GCA_005408345.1 of Macquaria australasica. Lineage (NCBI taxonomy): Eukaryota > Metazoa > Chordata > Actinopteri > Centrarchiformes > Percichthyidae > Macquaria > Macquaria australasica. Next base: position 680,513 of record SEMN01000107.1, read on the forward strand.
TTTTGTCCTGTTCACTCAGCTGGTACTAGAGGAAAGCTTCCTAGAGGGTGAGTCCTCCTCCACAGAGACCTGGACCTGGATCAGCAGCTGGATGTTTACATAGACATTTGGTCCATCTGTCTTTAGACTGTCTGACCATCAGCAGGGCCACAACACCTGAAGTGGAAGTAGTGGTGGTAAGTTCAGCAAACACTCGATGAGCAGCTACTTTATCAGAAAAACAACAGAACAGCGGCTGGTGTATAAGTTTACAGTGCAGCCAAACAAACCCACCTCCTGATAAAATAATTACAACCACGATCTGATCTCACGCTGCACATGGAGACAGTAGTCTTCCACACAACAGTGGGACTCAGTGAAAGGAGTTGGTTATGTTGCTGAGGAGTTAGTTGCAGGTGTGCAGCCTCACTGTGGCTTTACAAACTATTCGCTGATATAAAAAAAAGCAGAAAAATGGCCGTTGTCTTGTTCTTGTCACAGTCAGCGCTAACTGCATTGACAAATACATTGTGTTTCCTGCGGCTGCACCACAATAAAAGCCAGCAGCAAAAGAAAATGTTGTGTTAGCATTAGCAGTAACGTCATGTAGCTCTGATACGGCTGCAGGAGACTGAACAGTAAACAGATCAAATTACAAACAGTAACACTGGATTACATGCTGCATCGTTCTCCTGTCAATCCCTCGTAGGTACGCAGTCTCAGAATCAGAATCAGAATCAGCTTTATTGGCCAGGTATGTGTACACGAACAAGGAATCTGACTCCGGTTTTTCATTGGTCTCAATGTACATACGCAGAAATAGGCGAACATACCTGCTAAAAACAAGGACAACGAGCTCGACAAGGTAAATATGAACATTAAACTACAATCTGAACCCAGCGAGGGAATCAATAAAAACGACGATATACAGAGATAATTATTGACTGTAAATACAGTGAATGGCTGTTGCTGAGAAAATCAAAGGGGTCACAACTTTAAGTACATTTTGCTTTCATCTTGTTTAACTTTTAAATGTAATTTTTACCTTGTATTATGTGTAGGTGTTAAACTACTTTTACATTATTAAATACTTCTTAAGCCCCTGAACATAATCATTATTTTTATGATATTAACCAGATTTAAACGTGTGCCAATAATCTGTTTTTAATTTGCATGTAATCAGTGATACGTGTGTGATTTCTGACACCGATTCAGATTTCTAAACTGTTTCGGGTCTGAACATTGAACACAGATTTGGGATCAGAGCAGCAGTGAAGTAGCCTGCAGCTAACAAGCAGGATGGATTTGTTCTTCAGATCCAGTCCTGACCTGTGATCGGCCTCCTCGCTACGTACAGATCCGGCGGGTTTATCGACACCTCGTGGCCGTTATGATTTATACTGAGAAACATCCAGTCAGCCGGCTGCTGGCGAGCCTTTTTATAAATGATGAAACGATAAAAACAGGAAGTCATATTTCCTCACAAAGGCTTTTTTTTGGTGAAAAATTAAGGCGGAGCGGTGGAGATGGATGGGGCTTTAAAGTGACGGCGGTGGTCTATGACTGCTATTGAATGGACCGCATCCTTAACAAATGTCCCCATCACTCCTGCCTGTGTAGTGAAGCTCAATTGCCCCCCCCCGCTCTCTCTCTCTCTGCAGAAGATGGATGTGTGTGTGTGTGGCCTATGACAGAGTAATGTGTCCTGGCATGCTAGTTGGGTTTATTAGCAGAAACTAGTTATTTCTGGGCCCCCCTGTGAGTGTGTGTGTGAGTGTGTATCAGCAGTGATAGATGCAGTGTGGCTCCACTTGATTTTGTTCATTTGTCAAACGGCTGAAGAAAGGGTTAATCAGCTCTCTCTCTCTTTCTCTTTTACATCTCTCCCTCTATCGCTGCTGCTCTCCTTTCGCAATTTGTTTCAGGGTCATTCCCCCTCTTTCTCTTTCTCTTTTCTTGTTTCTTCCTCCCTCATTTGACGATTATTTTTTGTCATCTTACTTTCACACATGCATAGGTTTTTTTATGCATGAATAGCTCCTCATCTTAGTTTAAAACACCCCCGTGATGAAAAGGCATCTGGCTCGAGCAGAAAGGTAGTCATGAAAAGGTGTTTGCTTGTTATGAGGAGTGAGCCGTTCTCTGGCTAAATCTGGTCCAGCGTCGGCTGAGGAAATGGCCCAAAGATTTCCTAAATTCCCGAGCGGGTTAATTTTTGGTCTCCGACGCAGTGCTAGAAAAACAACCAAGTGAGCAGAAACACAGCGGAGTTAATTCAGGAGGTCGAGCGGGTCGTTCACTGATCACAAGGTTGGCGGTTCGAGCTCCTCCGAAGTGTCGAAGCTTCCTTGGGCAAGACACTGACCCCTGAAACTGCTCCCAATGATCAGCACCTTGCATGTTCGCTCGCTTCGCTTGTAAAGTGCTTTGGATAAAGGCACAATACAAATGCAGTCATTTGCCATTTATGAATCCACACACTGTGCTGTGCTCTCACATCCTTTTACACAATTGCTGTAATAACAAATAAAAATAGAAAACGGATGGTAAAAAAACCCCACAAAAACAAATGACCAAAAAGATTATTGCTGCAGCAAAACTGCAAAACTGCTATTTTGTGAGTTTAACTGATCTTAGAAATGTGTGCACACATTACATAAACAGCTGTCCTGTCATGTTAAAAACCTCTGAAACCAAACTACACAAGAGAGAACAGAGAAAAGTCTGTTTTTTTTATTAGAAATTTTTTTTTTTTTTTACTTATTTGAACTTTTTTTTTTTTAAACATATTAAAGTATTCTGTTTTAAACTTGATGAGTCTAGAAATACTGAAATCAGCCTAAAAATGACCACCATGACACGGCAACAAATCTAAGGAGTAACGAAAGACGATCAGGACAAAAAATTAATAAAGAAACAGTGATGAAGAGGAGGAGAAATGTAAGAGAAAGATGGAGGGATGAAGTCAAAGAGCATAAAGAGAAAAAGACGTAGAGGAAGAAGGTGACACGAGGGAAACAAACAGAAAAAAGATAAAAGTAAAGAGTGAAAAGAGAGGGAGGAGAGGATGGAGGATAAAAAGATAGAAACACACTCGTCCCCGTGCTATCCATCCGTCTCCGCTCGTGGAAATAAGGGCCTCCTTGTTGTCAGCTTGTTATTTCTTTCCCTCCTCCTCCCTCGCTCTCTCTCCCTCTGTTCATCCCTGCCTCGCTCGCCCCGCGTCCTGTCGTCCGCCGGCGCTCTGTCATGTGTGAAGGTATCGATTTGCCAGCGTTTTAACCATCAAACTGCAGCTCCGCTTTTTAAACAATATCTGACGGGCTGAGGGAGGAGGAGGAGGGGGAGGGAGGGAAGATGAAGGAGGAAAAGGAGAGGAACAGAAGGGGAGGAGGAGGAGGATAAAAAGTGGAGGAAAGCATGAAAGAGGAAGAGGGGAAATAACGGAGAGAACATTAGGAAGAAGAGAAAAGAGAGAAGATAGATATGGAGGCCGGAGGACAATAAACGAGAGGAGGGGAGGATGAAAACTGAAGGAGGAGGATGAGGAGGAAGAGAGGAGAAATAAGGAAGATAGAAAGAAGAATAAGGAGGAAAAGAAAAAGTAGAGAAGAGGGTGAAAAGGAGAGGGCAAGATCAGACATGAAGGACAGGAAAATAAGGAAGAGAGAGAACGCCAAAAAAGGAAACAAGGAACCAAAATTCAAGCACTTTTCAAGCACTTTCAAGGTACCTAAACCAAACATTTCCAGACTCTCGAAGCCTTTATCATCATGTCTAAATTGTTGCTATAAATGCAAAAAATCAAGTTCACAGAATTCCTTTACACACAGCAATCAATGTATATTTGTTTATTTGACCAGCTGTCCATACTAACTTTGATCGTATCTATTGATCGTGATTATTTAATGCTCCCTAATTTCCAGAGTAAGAAATCAACAGATGACTTATCCAGCTGTGAACGATGAGTGAACAACAAGAAAATAACTTTCCTTTATTATGTTGAAATTCAAGCATTTTCCCTAACCTTGAAAACATAATGGTTAAAATTAAGCCTTTTCCAAACTTTCAAGACTTTGTACAAACCCTGAAAATAAGGGAGGAGAGGAGGAAGAATGAGGAAAGTTGGAAGGATAAAAGAGAAAAAGGAGGAAGGGAGAGAAAGCAAGAAGGAAGAAGAGGAATGAAGGAAGACGGAAAGACATGAGGATGAAAGAATTGAAGAAGGAAGATGGACAGAAGAAGAGTGAAAAAGCGGAGTGATGGATGGAGAAAGCAGGAGAAGAAGATGGGATGAGGGAAAGAGAAGAAGAAGGAAAAGATGGAAGAAAGAAGGAGAGATGGAGAGATAAAAAGGGGAGATGAAAGAAGTGAGAAAGAAGAGAGAATGAAAGATTAAAATAAAGAAGTTTGTATGAAAAAATCCAAAAATGAGCGAGTGAGAAAGAGGAAGGAAGAGAAGAAGACCAGGGGGATGGACAAAGGGAAGGAAGGGAGGAAGGAAGGGAGGAAGAAGACAAACATGTCTCCTTTGAAGCTCCATCACGTCGGCTTCACCTCCGAGCGGAGACAGAGTCATCAAAGCAGAAAATAGAGAAAGAGAGAGAAAGAAGAGAGGGAGTTGGTTTGAAGAACAAAAGAGAAGGAAGGATGGAGGAGTTTAAAAAAAAGAGACGTGAGCATTCAAAGAGACGAAGAGACTGAAGAAAGAAAGCGACAGACTGAGGCATTTAGAGAGAAGGAAAGAAGACCAAAGAAAAAGATGAAAGGTGGAGTTTGAAGCAAAAATTATAAAAATGGAGGGATTGAGAGAAAGAAGTAAAACATACCAAAAGAGAGAGAAGACGAGGAGAGAGTGAGGAAGAAAGGAAAAGGAGAGATGAGGAGATGAAAACATTTAAAAAATAACAAACAGTAAAAGGAAAGAAACATTAGAGATGGAGTGATTGAAAGACGAGTGTTAGTCCTCTTTATGGATCGCTGTTTGCTCAACCAAAGTTTGGCAGCATTGATCTGCTGCCAGCACTGCATTTATCACTGTGTGTGTGTGTGTGCATGTGTTGACAATATTCTGTTCCTGTTAAACAATTTAACAATAAAGTACAGTACATTAAAGTGTGTGTGTGTGTGTGTGTGTGTGTTTGATCTTCAGACCTCCTGCTGTGAGTAAAGATCACACACACACACACACACACACGTCCGCAGGGTGTTAAGGCCATTCAGTGGAGCATCTCGTCCTACTGGTGTGTGAAAACAATAAGAGAGATGGAGGAGGACGAAAAATCCATCCATCCCACTGAGGGGTGGGGGGTGGTGAGGGGGCGGAGAGAGAGGGAGAGAGAGGGAGAGAGAGCTCCATCATCTTAAAGAAACCCTCCTCTCTCTCTGTAGGTGGTTTCACTTTAACAAGCGAGCGTCGTCTCTGATAGGAACAGCTGAGACAACATGAAGAGTTCAATCAAAAAAATAAATCTAAAATTCAATCTATCGGGGGGGGCTTTGGTTCGAATCAGCACCACAATATCAAAGGAAGATTCCCGTTTATTAAAACTTGAGTCTTTTTTTTTGTCATTTTGTCCAAAATGTTTATCAGTAATAACAGTTTTCTTGCCAAGTTTACAGCTGAGATCTGAGAAAGGAAGTCCAACCAGTCGAGCAACATGAGCAGGTGGTTGACAGTCGTCCGTCTCACGGAGGTTTGAGGTCTTACACTTTGGCTACATCCACACTAAACTTCTGCTACGCTACGCCTAGTGTCCACACTACTCCAGCGTTTTATAACCCCTAAAACTGAGACCTTTTAAAACGCTGCTGACCCCGTTTTAGTTTGAAAACTCTGGACTGGGTTTTAGTGAGGACGGGCGGAAACAGACATTTTAAAACGATGACGCAGACACCCACATTCACTTCCTGATTGGCTCTTATCATCCACAACGTGTCCTTCCCTGATTCGCCACGCCCCTATCACGTGACTCTTTCCTAGAATAAAACAAATGCCATCAGCCTTGACTATCAGCGGTTAATTCAACATTAATAACGACTCACATCACTTCCTGTCAGTAACAGTTCCACCTGGTCGTCGGTCCAAACAGAGAAATCTCTGCTCTGACTTTTCTCCATCGCTGTTCTTCGCTCGTAGTATTTCCGGCAACTAACTAAAAGACCAACCGCAGAGCAGACAATTTGCTTCCTGGTTACATTGGCACGTGCACGTCCAGTGCACGTGAATGGTCACGTGATATGTGTTACCAGGCGTGTAGTATGGACGGAGATTATTTCTGGAACGGTGATAAAACGCTCGTGTGGACGGAGATCTTCTGAAAACGTCTGCACTCGCCACAGCTCCAGACCTGTTCAGCCACCGAACTGCTGTGGGCAGTTTGTCAGTGCCACAACTCCATACACTATCACTCGGCTCTTTCACACCACAGGAACTTAACGACCTGTAAACTGCAGCTTTATATGACCTGAACCTGGAAGAACCCATAAGGTCTAGGTTCTAGATTTTGCCTCAACATCAATTCCCTGAAATAGAAAACAACGAGAGCAGGGTTTTTTGAAGTGTATCATACACCGTCACTACTTGTAGTTGTAAATTTAGTCCACATGTTCACAACGGAGGGTGGATACCCGGGCTGGGTTCGGACAAAAATTAAGAAATGATGCTCAGGTTCGGGTACGTCATACTTGACATGGTGCTTCCTGTTCACTGCTGGGGTTTTGTTATTTACATGAACACATGAACGCAGCACTCAGGCGGTAAATGTTCATGTAGCCCGGCTAAGGATGGAGGACGTCAAACAAAATTATTCATCGGGGAAGTTTAAAAAACTACCATAATCCATGCAGGGACATCGACAGTATGGAGGCATTTCAATTTGCTTCAGCTGACATTAACTGCGTCGGGCTCAGGTCGGGTTCGGACATAAAAAACAGAATGACTGTCAGGTTCGGTTACTACTCTCTCGGACTCAGGTCGGGGAGATTTCACTTTCCTTAAGCGCATAAGTAACATACATGTCGCCACGTACGCACCATTTGTAGAAACAGAACATACATTTGTAAAAATACTAACTGTTCCATGAGACAGACAAGTGACAGACGTCTAAAAAGCTCCAGAAATGCTTCACAAAGTGCTGGCTGTGTGAAGAAGTTCACCTCTTGAGCAGCAAAGTTGTCAGCAAGAAAACAGCAGTGAAGAACAAATAGAAAGCGTTTGTATTCTCTGCTGTGGCTGTTTACAGCTCACAGGGTTAACCAGGGCTGCAGCCATCTAATATGGATCTTTTTTTCTACTTTCAGTGTCTTTTTTCTCATTCTCACCTCCTCTGGTTTCTCAGCCCTCCTCTCATTCTTCATGTCTCTCCCTCCCTTGCTCCTCCCTCTGCTCCGGCCTTCACTGCTAATTAGTTTCAGAGGGAGAGGAGAGGGAGAGAGAGAGGAAGAGAGGAGAAAAAGGACAGATGAGGAGGAGAGTAAAGAGAGCACAGCGAAGAGAAAAGAGAGTTAACTAAAAATCAGTCTTACTGTTACTACAAATACTACTACAGCGACTAGTGCTACTGACGTGACAGTATAACTGTAACTGCTACTACTACTGGTACTGTGACCATTACTACTAATACTACGACTGCTAGTTCTGTTTCTACTATTACTGCTACTTCTACCACTGCTTCACTGATACCAGTACTATTAAAGAGGCTTATTTTACACATAAAGATCAGTTTACTAGTTAAAAGAAGTACTACACAACCTGTGAAAGAAAATAAGTTGTATAATGTCCCCTGCGGCTCCGGACAAGCTTCATCAAGTCTGAGAAAATAACCCTGATGACATCACTGTGACATCATCAGGGTTAGCTCAGCTCAGGAGACATGCCGGCCCAAAGATGGTTAGAAAATCAGCCTATAACAGTGAATTTCGGGGTAAAAGTAAGATGTCTTATTATGTAAATAAATTCATAATAATTAAAGCATCTGGAAAATTATCCTCTTTCCTACAAATGCTAAAACAGCAGAGAATATAGGTTACTATTAACTGCTGCTTTTACAGCCTCTACTACTACCACTACTACTACTACTATTACTACTACCACTACTACTACTACTATTACTACTACCACTACTACTACTACTATTACTACTACCACTACTACTACTACTATTACTACTACCGCTACTACTACTGCTTCCATTTTTACCTCAACAACTACTGCAGGTCTACTACTATTTCAACTTCTACAACTCCCACCTAACACTTCTTTTACTCCTACAGTACAACTTTTACTACAACTGCACACACTCCTAAAGCTACGATTACTGGTATGACTACTGCTATGAGCACTGCTATTAGTACTACTACTACTACGACTAATACTGTTTTTACAAGCATTACTTCTACATACAACAACAACAATTTAACTTTAACTAAATTTAATTTAGAATTTGATTTTCGTGTTGCTCTCTGTCTCAGGTTTGAATTTCATCATAGCAGTTAGTTGGTTGGTGGGTTGGTTGGTTGGTAGGTTGATTGGTTGGTTGGTTGGTGGGTTGATTGGTGGGTGGGTTGGTTGGTTGGTTGATAACATTTTATTTATTCGGGAAGTCTCATTGAAATATCTTTTGCAGGATAGCCCTGTGAACAACGTACAAATATACAACACATGCTGTCACACACAGACGTACCAATATTGTGCCTCGTCTATTCAGAAAGCAGAATCTTGGACAAATAAAAACAAACTTTAAGCATTTTACTGGAGTGACATCTGTGAAATTTGTCTGTTGTCATCTCCATAAACTTTGCCCTCTTCAAATGAAAACTGATCACATGGATTATTAAAATCATTAGCTCTGTTTAACCAACACACAGTCTTCACTGAAAATCAACTCAAATGCACACAACAGATCTGCTTTAGCAAAAGCAATCGTAATAGCGATCAATGTACGAATGAAACTTTTTGGCCGTGCTCGCGTCATGGCTCCAGGGATGTTGCTCTGTCCATCAGTCACTCAGTCCACCACTTATGTCCAGACTGAAATATCTAAACAACTGTTGGCTGGAAATGAAATGTGGTTCAGAAATTCATGTTCCCCTGAGGATGAAATCGAGAGCATCATCAGGTCTAAATTTTAATTTGTCCAATACTTTGGTGTATCTGCAGTTTGACAGAGCTGCCAGTGTGGCTGTATGACTCTTGGTTAGTTTTTAAACTTTAAAACTCATACACAAGTAAAGTAAGTTGATAAATGAAAGAACATTTTATGCAGCTGTTAACGCAAAAACAAGAAAAGTAAAAATTCAGAAAAGGCTAAAACAAATAAGTACTTTAAAGAAAATAATGTGTGAGACGGGGATCTCTCTCCTCTCCTCTCAGTTAGGACTCTAATTGGATGATGAGAGGTGTCCGAGGGGCCCGCTGAGGGTCTTAGGTGTGTGTGTGTGTGTCAGCATTTCGATTTTCTCGCAGCATCCCTCTCTCTTTTCTCTCTCGTTGTGAGGAGGAGGAGGAGGAGGAGGTGTCACCGCGGTTACGGTTGCCGGTGGTGACAGGACAGCAGCTGCTCTCTCTCTCTCTCCCCCCTTTTTCTCTCTCCGTCTCTCCCTCCTCATCGGTCCGGATGAACGAAACTCAGGGGAAATCATCACTATGTTTACTCCGACCCCCCTCCCACGCCACCCACCATCTCTGTCCCATAACCCCCTGCTGCCCCGGCCCCTCCAAACACCCTCCCCCGGCCCTCCATATTTCTGTTTTCCGCCCCATGATGGTGGTTGTTAGACAGATAGACAGCACCACCCCCTGCCCCTCTACTCTCTCTTGTAAATTTGTGACCTCCGCTAGCATGAGAAGAAAAGAAGAAGGAAGAGATAGAGGGGGAAAAATGGCCGGCAATTGGCGGTGATGTGAGGAGGGAGGAGGGGGGAGTAAAGGCCAGACAATTGGTGGTGAGGGATGCGAGAGAGAGAGAGGGATGAAGGGGAGGGGAGAGAAAGAGGCCTTGAGAGGGCGATCAATGCGATGTTCACCTGCCGTCCACCTCCCCAATTTAAAGAGAAGGAGCTCTAACGATTTCCCCGGACGGCTCCTCCGGACTGATGGAGCCCGAGAGGAGAGGAGGCGCAGAGAAAGTAGAAAAATTAGGCTTCAGCTCGGCAATGCATATAGATGGGAGCGAGGCTGTCGGAAAATTAGTTTTTAATGGTGGAATGCATGTAGTTAAAACAGAAACAGAGGCGGAAAATGGCTTTTAATATGTGTGGGTGAGAGAAGAAGTGGAGGCAAAATGAGGCTTTTAATGCAGGAATGCATACAGATGGGAGAAACATTACTGGGCAATCGGTGAAATGCATACAGAGAGAGGAATTTGGGTTTAATGCAGGAATATATGTAAGAAAGAAAGAGCAGCTAATAAGCTTTTAGTGTGAGAGTGAATATAAATAGGTCAAAGGCGGCTGGAGAGTGAATGCACATAGTTAAGATGAAATAAGTTTGACTGTAATTAGCCCAAATGTAAGACACACTGTAAGTTTGTAATGCATCAATAAATACACAAACAAAGACAGCTGGAAAATCAGCTTTTGACTGTAAATCTCATAAAAACAGTTGGGAATTAGTTGGCATTTCTTTTTTTAATACAGACAAATATTTAAAATTAGCCTTTATTCTTGAAATGCAAAAGAAACAGTTCATATAGAACAAAGCATCTTTAATGCAGAAATGTGAAGAAGATAGAGAAGACTACAGTTATATTCAGTGGTTACTGAGCGCACCGCTGCTCAACAGCACTTCAGTCAAGTGAGTGAGGAAGACATCTTTGATTTTACACAGTTTCTATTGAGTTTAGCAGAATAAATCTTTCTTGGTCTGAGTAAATCACATTTTTTTGTGACTGTACATCTGCCAGATGTTTTTAGAAAACTGTTTTTCACCTTATAGGTGAAGATTGCCAACCATTTGGTAAGTTAATATTTTCAACATTCTTCCTGAAACAAACTTTAAGTTCGTACACAGTCTTGAAAGTTTGGAAAATGCTTAATTTTAACTGTTGTGTTTTCAAGGTTGGGAATATGCTTGAATTCGAATATACTTCTTTTAAAATGCTTGGTTTTCAACATAATCTGGTGTTTCAAGGAGGGCATTGCACAACAGAGGTAAACGGTAGGAGCAAGATGGTGGATCTCATTGATGACCTGCGAGCTTTTGTTCTGTTATTACAGATATTTGTTTTCGTACCAACTATTAATGATCAGAAGATGTAGAGACTGTTACCACAGTAGACCAGAGACCATTGCTGCCTTCTCCATCCTCTCTTTCCAACCTGTAGAATAGGACACGCCCACTGATGACATCACGGTTCACACTTCAGGTCAAGGAAAACCTGCTGTTTTTTTGGTTTCACTTTTCAGATTCCAAAACAATTTATTTTTGGTTGAAATGCTCCGAACGGTTCAAAATTAGGTGCTTGAACCAGAACAGAACCCGCTCCATGTTGGTGGAAAAAGGGTGAGGGTGACTGCAAAGTACAGGTTCTGGGTCATGGCCAGACTGTCCTGGAAGTTGTTGTCCTCCAAACTAAATGTCAAAATATCCACTTTTCATTGCCTTCCAAAACGATCCATGTGAGGATTTTCTGATCTGGCGCCCCTATCTGCAAGTCTTCCAAAACCTTTACAAATGACCATTACAGAAATGATTCATATTTCTGTTACCTCTGTGGTTAAGTACTGGTTTGGTTTCGGTAGCAAAACGACTTGGTTGAGGTTAGGAAACATGTAGTGATCATGGTTAAAAGAAGCCATAGAACGTTGACTGTTGGTGAGAAAAGGGAAACGGAAACTAAACCATCGGTCCACCCCGACCGCCTGTCTGCGATGTTTTATGGTGCTAATAATGTCAAGCTACGTTCTCCTTTGTTCCTGACAGGAAAGAGTCATTAATCACATGTTCTTGACAGGTCCTTGTCTGTTAAACATCAGTAGGCCTAGTTTTAGGCATCTGAACAAGCAACAAATGCTGTCATTTCTCTAGTGAGTACAGCCTCTTTGCTTGCTTACTGTACCAGCTCAGCTCCTGCAAACCTACGTTCTCACACTATTGTGAAAAAACACGTCTTATTGTTGATGCACACTGCTCATATTGTCTGCCGTACAAAAGGTAACGTAATGCAGTTATATTCAACAATGTCTTTCATTGTTTATATGTCTGCTAAGTCAAGAAACATCATGTTTTTTTCCACTTTTGATGGAGCTAGGCTAGCAGTTTCCCCCTGCTTCCAGTCTTTGTGCTAAGCTACGCTAAACTCTGTAGTGGACGCATAGATTCAGATATTAAACTGATTCTCATCTGACTCGTTATAAGATCGCAAGTAAGTTGCAAGTTTTTTAATGGACACCTGCCTGCCAATCATACGAGTATTGTCCATGACCATGATATAAATACAGTATAATGCCTCGTGGTCTTTATCCGTGTATGTCGATATATAATTCAGTACAGTGTTAGTCTCAGTCTGTACCGTTCTGCCGTGTTAGCTGCCAATATGTCTGTGTAGAAATGTCAGCAGACTAATTCCTGGGCATTTATTGGACCTGGTGGCCTCAGTGATCCAGAATTTGAATTGACTGTGTGTCATTGTCATAATATCAAAGCTACAATAAGACACACTGATATATCTGAGCGCCCCTCCTCCTCCTCGCTCTGCCTCTGACACATGTGACTATTCATGTTCCCGCTCCCCTGCCCCGACCTGTCAGCCCTGTCAATATGATTATTCCTCTCTCTAATTGCAGTCAGACAGGAGGAGGAAGGACGAGGCGGAGGAAAAGAAGGAGAAGAAGGTGATAATTGTCGCTGTGGAGGAGGGCGAGACTCGCCGCTGTCAATATGGCCGACGTGGTGAGAGGATCTACACATGATGGGAGTGTCGTTAATGTGGTGGAGGTGAGGAGACGGGATGAGGAGATCTTTCAGAGCTATTTCACACCCACAACCAGATTTGTACAGTCAGCCACCTGGAGCTGTATCACCGGTGCAAAGGAAGTCCTACTACAACGTCCAACTCCAGTAGAAGTTCTGCGACTTTCCTGACGTTTTACTCAAACAGAACAAAGTCCAGAGCTGCAGACTTGAGACTTGAGCTGTGTCTCAATTTGCATTCTTCCATACTTCCACTTGCTATTGTGAGTGCATAAGTGTGTTCACACTGACAGTTATGGCAGAAAGCAGCACTGTGAGTGCCTGGATGATATTCTCATAACGGTCAGAAAGTTGAGTGTGGAACGCTGCTCACTTCTCACCCTCAACGGTCGCCATCTTGGCTACGTAGCGGAAGGGGAGGAGCACCAACCAATAAAAATGGCAGCCAGGGTTGCGATTGTGACGGTGAACACCGCACTGAAAGTAAAAGCACATTCATTTTTATTCATTTTTAATAAAATGTAATTAAAGTCAAGTGAGCAAACAAGCCAGCAGATATTTTGGTGGGCGACATGTTGAAAACATTTCTGAGCGATGTGGTAACGTCACACGCAGACGCTGTTACCGTACTTTTAATTACTGTATGCAGAATGTTTAATTAACCACAGGAAAAGGAAAGCACTGCTTCTCCTGCTAAACAGACTTCGTCAGAGAAGTGACTGAAACGAACAAAATCTTCAAAATCACAAAAAAGTGAAATGTCTCATTAAATATTAATTTTAAGACAAAACTCCTTAAAGACTTTTCTTGAGACTTTGAAGTAAAACTATTCAAGTCTTTTGACCTGATGCAAAATCCCCAAACAATAAAAAATAAATAAGACAGTGACAGATAGCTTCACTTCTTGATATTTAATTGAATGTTTAATTATTAGGTTTCTGCAATGAAACAATTATGTATGTAGGTTATGTAAAAATAAATAGTATCAGCAGCTTTTTAATGAGCAGCATTCAGACCTGAAACACTTGAAGCTCCACCTGAACTTTACTCATTAGGATTGTGACTTGACTTAAAAAATAAGTAAAATAGCTCAGACAAATCTCCTCGTGTACTTTGTAAAGTTACAGAGCTGCAGTACACTTTTTTAGAAAAGAGAACATTTTGACTTCCAAAGGCTGAGAGATCCGAGTTCAAACTGCAGCAGATTGTTTTACTGAAGACCATTTCTGCCTCCAAAGTTTTCGGATTGATTTTCAACCTTCCAGGCGCAGATAGAAAACCATTCGATACTTTGCTCAGTTAGTGCACACAATACAAGCACTAACAGCATGTTCAAAGCAAAGATTCAGTCCTCTGGTTGTGTCTCAGTAGGAGTGTTCAGGCTCAGACCTGCAGCACTTAGACTCCTGGGTCACAGTTAAAGTGCGACAGGAACTTAAGTCGTTATGTCTTCGGTGTCGACAGCTATATAAATAAATGAAAATGCATTGATGAATGGAAAAAAAAGGTTTATGGCAAACTCATTGAACAGAATTTTTATATCCTGGAGAAGTCCACTAAATGAAATGGACAAATATGACGTTCACTGACAATGTTTGCAGCCATGCTGGAGGTTTGTCGGTCTGTTGGTCCACCACTTTGGTCCAGACTGAAATATTGGTGCCTTCAAATGGGGTCGCGTTTACCGTGTTTACAAGAAAAGTCCATAAGAACGCCCCCCTCTTGTGGTATTCACGAGTTGTGACGTGTTTGCTGACGTTTTCAGAAATGGCGAAGGCCATGGAAGTTCAGTTTTTAGTGGATGGTAAGTTAATATATTGTGATTTTAGTCGTATAGAGTTTTTCTTCGTAATCTTATATGTCTGAGGAAAGAGTTGATATTTCCAACAGCCTCATCTTTTCATTATGCCTTTGCATTTCCTGCATTAAGTCAACATTTCTTGGAAAGAAGCGAAGAATGTCATGAGGAGTCTATTGGCGTCCGTCTTGCCGTTGCCTAGCAGCTGTGTTCTCACAACTTACCAACTGACCGCCAAGCATATCACGTACACGACTTCCCATGTCATAACCACGAGCTCACGAGTTCCATCTGAAGGCACCGTAACTCAACAACTCTCGGATGGATTGCTGTGAAATTTACTACATATATTCAGGGTCCCCCTGACTTTTCATCTATTGCCATCAGGTCAAACTTGAATTTGGTTTATGACCTTCAAAACTAATTTAACATTTAACATTTCCATCAGCCTCAGCTGTACTTTGTGTTTAGGGCTAATTAGCAAATGTTAGCATGCTAAACTAAGATGGGGAACATGGTAAATATTATACCTGCTAAACATCAGCATTGTGATTGTTAGTGATGCTTCATTATTAATTCTTGCTTTATTCTTACATTATGTGCACATCCCACTGCTGATCTTCTTCTTCCATCTGCCTTGTTTTTAGAGATCTAATGTTCCCGGGTCTCCGCTCTTCAGTTGGTGAGTACAGTGTTATTATTACCGCAGCAGGATTATCCCATAATATCAGCCTTACAGTTGTGTGTTATCTGTGTTGTGGTCAGTTTGGTTTGTGGTTGTGTGCAGGTTAGCTGTTAGTTCTCAGGGCGGCTCTCTGTCTGATGATGTGTTTGCTGCTGACCTTTAAACAACTCTGTCCCATCATCCTTCTCTTACAGAGGCCTGCAGGGAGCGAGCACACACACACACACACACACACACACACACACACACAGTAATACAGAGAGAGAAAGGATAGACAAATCTTGCAAACACACACTCCTGCATGTAAATAGGCTTTTGCTGGCATGGGAATACACACAGTATACATGTAAGAATGCGCACACACATACACACACACACACACACACACTGCAAACACACACAGAAGCATCACTGTCTGAGGTTTGGTGGTAATGAGGCCTGTCATCCTTCCACACAGCCTCTCTCCCTCCCTCTCTCTCTCTCTTTCTTTCTTTCTTTTTTCATTGATCCACTAACAGATCCCCAATATAACAACTAGCAGTCACTGTGGGAGCCTCCCCTCTTTCCTCCTCCTCCTCCTCGACACGCATCCCTCCGGACCATTTAAAAACCTACCACCACTTTCTCTCTCTCCTCCTCCTCTCTGTCTCTTTCTCTCTGTGTCTCTCTATCGCTTCCTATTCCCCTCTTTCGTCCTCTGAAACCCCCTCTCTGCCCTCCGTCTCGCTGCTCTCTGCTGGTCCGTCGGGTTCAGACAGTCTTGTTATATCGGCTGACAAACGGAGAGGGGTTTCTCCGTGGTGTGCTGAGGAGAGGCGGTGGATGTTTAAGGTGGTAGTTTGTCCGTCCATGCGTCCATCTCACCTGGTGGTCCCGTGGAAAAATAAAACAACAGCAGCCAGAAAACACAGACTCAGCTGAGACGTTTCAAACAGTAGAGAGGATCAGGAAATGACATTTCTCACAGAGTTTGTACCGCTGTTTACATTTTACTGTTTACATGTTATCTGAAATAACCATAAAGTGTTAAAGGTGGACAATAGATAGTATATATATATATAAGTAGATATATAAATGTATAAATCACATCTGGGCCCTCACATCATTTCACATGATGTGCTCGATGAAGCTAAACATACCAGTGAGCTAATTTTAGGAAGTGTAAATGTATCTTAAATGTAAATGTGACCGCACACAGAGAGTGGACAGTATCCAGTAATCATGATTTGGTGATATGTGGGTCAAAATATGTCTACACATCAAGGTTAAAACCAGGCGGCATTGAAAAGTTTCATGTTGAAATATAGTAATTTAAAGGCTGTTGAGACAACATCTATATGTCAATTTATAACCAAATTATAGGATGGATTTGGATGTATAATTATTATATTTAAGTGTATCTCACATGCTGAACTGTAAAAGTTATTATTGAGAAGTTATCTTCTTCTTCTCTAAATGTCCAAAACACAAATGTAGTTTTTCTGACATGTGTGCAGATTGCAGCTTTTCTCATCATGTTTTTACTGAAGATGTTTGTCCTGCAGGCTCGATCATGTCCACAGTATTGACTGTGTATATAAAGAGAGTGTAGAGCTCACTTCACTTCACTTTATTGGCCTTTAACGATAAACTCACCTTGCAGCAGCCACTGGAAATACAAAACAAAAAACTCATAAATACAGAAATATATAAACACAACACAAAACCAACTGCAGTTAAAAAACTAGAGAAAGGAGACCAAATTATTCTAATAAATAACTAAAACATTTAGAAACATAACAGCGTAAAGGTACAAAGAAATGTTTGTACCGGTTGGTTTCTGTTTCACGCAGTTTAATCTTTGTTTCAAAGGTACAAAAATGAAACTTTCCTTTTTCACATCATTGACATTAGGTTCGCAATACGAGTCATTTAGTGCTGCTAAACCTAGTCCAGATATGAGAAATTAAACGACATTAGTGGGATGTGAAAGTTTGAATCTGATCCAAAGCTTACCCTATCATTAGTGATTATTTCATAGATAAACCTAGCTCCCTTCAAAGAGCTGTAATTCCCATCACTAATACATCAGCTTTACAGGAAAGAGGAAGATGGACGACAGAACAGCCTTTGTGATGATTTCAAACTGATGATTTCAATTCAGATTGAGCCGAGCTGAAACTCGTCCACGGCCTCGGGCTGCTGGTCACCTTCAGCTGTTTGGAAATAAACCGGAGTCAGAAATGAAAATCAGGATTATTTTCTTCATTTGTGGAGATCTGACTTTTCAGAGCAGCGAGCGCGTCGAGCGGGCGGCGATACATTTCACTGTTTTCTGTCGACTTCCTGTCGTCCTCCAGAGATTTCTGCTCCGCTCTGACCTTTGTGTTCGGAGATGTTTTCCTCCCCTGTGTGTGTGTGTGAAGGTGCGTGTGTATCTGTTTATCTGTTTGTATCTGTGTGTGTGTGTGTGTGTGTGTTGTAGAACAGGGGGAAAACAAATCACCCGCTGTAGTTCTCATTAGCAGCAGTTTTGTGTCAGCGCTGAGAGATCAGCTGTCAGCTCTCAGCCGTCCTCTGCAGTTTCACCTTTTACCGACGATAATTACACCGTTTAACGCCAGCGCTTCTCAAACCACGGCCTGCAGACCCACAACTGGCTCAAAGGAGAGACAAGAAAAGGGTCTCTGCATTATTCAGGACAGAGCTGAGAGTCTGAATCAAAAGAGCATTTAGGTTGTTTTTCACAGCCAGCAGGTTTGTAACCGTGAGAGTAACGTCGAGTAACGGCGGCTCAGTTGTGGTTTTGATGTCAGCTAGAGTTGTTTTACCCAATTTTGTTGTGTCACAATCAATCACAATCCTGTCTCCGGCCCATGCTCACATCTCCCAGGCCATGTTCTTCCCTTCAGCTCCACAGACCTGCCTTCCTCTACCTGTCCACCAGTTGTCCTCAGACTTTCCCTCCTCTTCTCATCACCTGACTCCCCCACCTGTCCACACACTTGTTCCCACTTCTCATCAGCCCTGCAGTCACCTGAGATTCTCCACCTGCACCTCATTCCCTAATCAGCCCTCACTACATGTACCAGTTCACTTCCTTTGTTCCTGGTCAGTTCGTTATGTTATGTTGCTGTGAGCTTCGTGTCCTGGTTCCCTGTTTCTACCTGAGTTTTGACCTTTTCATTCCTGCCTGTTTCTTACGGGGTTTGCATGCTTGTGTTGGACCACTCTCTGGTTTTGACCCTTGCCTGCGTCACCTTCCCGTAAGCCTTTGTACCTAATTTTTGTTAAATCACTAAACACAGTTGTCTGTTTGGGTCCTGTTCCCTGTGTTCCTTGTTAGCCTGTTTGCACACCTGTGACAGTAACAGGCTTCATATTTACAGCTCATGTAGATGTGGTGATGGATGCTTTGTGGCTGTACTTTACTCAGTTTAATTGTCTTTTACCTGAATGTCCTGAATAGTGTATATAATAGCCTATGTCTACATTAACGCAGGTAAAATATATATGCGTATTTTTCCTTCAGTTTTCGGCCCTCCATTTTCACCAGGCAGCCATTTTTCTCACCCCAAAACAGAGCTTTTGCACAAGTGTGAACTAGTATTCTGGTTTTGATTATTCGGGGATGATGTTTACATGGAACATAAGAAACCTGGTTATTCATATCCCTGTCTACATGACTCTAACAGTGTTCAGGTTTCTGATCACGTGTTCAGTTGATGTGTTTACGTTACGTTAGCTACGGCAGCTGTATGTATCATCTAATGCTAAGCTAGCAAGACGAGTCGACTACAGCTACTGTAGCTAACGTTGTGCAGAGCCCAGTGCAGTTATCAGTGGTCAAAACAATCAAACTAAAATGAACTTTGAGCGTGTTGAACATTAGCTACAGTAGCTGTGTAGTAGTAGTCGACTCGTCTAATGTTAACGTTGCGTTAGCTAACGTTACTTGTGGCTATTCCATTAGAATTAAATGGTATAAGGTGACTAAACGTAACATGAATAAAACTAATACATTTCCTCATCCGTGAACATGATTTCTGACAACTCCCATGATCCCACGCTACTTCACGTCACCAACGACGGCGTTTGCTATTGTTTCGATGGAGACTCCCAGCGGCAGAAATGACTTACTGCGCGTTTAAACAACTGCTGCACAACAGAAAACCAGACGGGACAGACGATCAGACACCAAGAAGGTTCTGCAACAGCAAGTTTATTGTAGAAAATACACTGTTGGCACTCTTCTTCTCCTCCTGCTGTTATAATGAAAACAGAACTTCTGATATGTTCGTTAAGGAGGTTTTAAATGCCGCATTAACTTCAGTGACATGAGGAATATCGGTCATAACTTTTCTACGTTTTAATGCTACCATGACAGTTTCGGGTTAACTGAAATCACAATATTAAAAAGAAATGTTGAAAGATAAAACATTAACAGTCAGAATGCGTTCACTGACCCGGTGACAGTCAGCAACAGCACACATTTAAAATCATCGAGTGGACAGCAACAGTATTAGTACAGTATTAATACCCACAGTTTCCTCCTGTGCAGTTTGTGCTGTCGTTTTTGTGAACATGATATGGTGCATAATGCATCAGGAGGAAAAAACACCAAATCTCCATTTAATCAAAACACGAGAAACGACATCTTCATTTTCAATGATGGAATGATAAAGATCATAAATAAAGTGCTAGAATGGTATTTGACACTTGCTACAGAGATTGTAAGTTTGTTTTTGCATATGATTAACAGATATTGAAACGAAGATATTTAAGTATTGATTAGATGCATAGAAAGTGCAAGCAAATTTGGCAAATAAAGACTGATTTGGCAATAAGAGATTAATGAGGAGCTACATAGTTCTGTAAGTGCAAGTTTCCATGAAGTTTGTCATGTTTGAGTCACAGTTCATTATTTAGTTTGCCACAGTTTTAGGGGTGATGCTAAATGGCACCATCCACTTACTATGCTAAGTATGATAACGAATTACCGTTAGCATGGACCACAGTGATGAACGTGATAAATACTGAACACGCCGACATCAAACTGACACCATTCCTCTCTGCATACGATGTGTCACTATCGGCTGAAAACCTCATATCTCCAGGTTTCGGTATCTGTATTACGTGCTCATCTATGAGAGGCCCTTATGTGGAGTAATTCATGAATAAATGGCACGTAAAGGCAACCTTAGAGCATAATAAATAAATGCTGTATTTCCACAGAGCGAAATTTTGTCTTGCATGTGTATTGTTTCATTCTTTGATGGGTTTTTTTTAATGACAATAGAGTTAATCGCCCTAAAATCATGCCTTAAGGCTCCCAAATCCTTTCAAAACCTTTAGTTTAAAAAGGCCACTAAATGCCAAAATCTGGGGTTCGTCATTTTTGCCACAAACCTGAAAACAAATTGCCATTATGAAGATACAAGGTTTTCACCTGAGCATAGAGAATAGTATGACGTGCCAATGTTTGTGTATCCCTTTACTATCTATGATAAATTTAACTTTGTGTCTGTTAATCTCGATCTGATCTCCAAAGCCAGTTAAAGTTGTGGGTTTAACAAGTCAACGTCTTACTTGTTCTTTGACCTGTATTCCCTGTTGTCAGAAAATCTTCCCTCCCTTCACAGACGATTTAGACACCACTGTGTGATATGTTCTGTTAATAACTCAATAAAAATATCTGTTATATTAACTCTGCGATCGATCAGAAGTCACGCTCACCTTTACCAGGTTAAAGTTAAATGTTTGTTAGCATGGTAGCATTAGCAAGCCTATTGTTAGCATGTTACAACTAGACTTTAACATGCTAACGTTTAGCACATAACATGTCACAGTATGTAAACATGTTAACGTTCAGGATGCAGTGCTTCATGTTCATGTTAGCTTGATAATAGAGGCGAAGTCTCTGCCCTTCTGGTGGACCACTATGGTACCTTATTTTTTGAAAAATACGTACGGTAGTCAGCGGCGAGAGACAAATAATTTTTTGATCCCGTTTGAATTGTGCCATGAATTATACACAACTGCGACTTTCTTGACTTGCAAAATCATCTTTGAAATTGTCAAACATCATCTGTGTAATTCATGTAATTCTCGCCGCTGACTACCGTACGTATTTTTTCCAAAAACAAAAAAGGTCCCTTGGTGGACACCGGAAGGGGCGGGACTTCGCCTCCCTATAGGGCGGGGTATTGAACCTCAATACGTTTTTGGTACCAATTGAAATGCGTCCATAGCGCTGAGTATCGAAAACCTTTTCAAATACTGAAAGCTGGAATCAAATCCTTGGTCAGAATCCTTGGCTTCCTGATTTTAATCAGAATTTCTAATCATTTTTCGTCTGTATTTTATTCAGGGTAAAGTTCTTGTACAGCTGTTTTGAGTTAAGACAAAATTAAACGCTGAAGGATTTTAGAAGTTTGTGTTTTGTTGAACAGAAAAAAGAAAAAACGTTTATATTCCTAAATATTGAATAATGTATTGTTTTCAACACTGAAACTAGGTGTTGAAAACAAGGTGTTGTATTGTATCATCAGCCATGGCATCAAACAATACCCAGCCCTACAAAAGTAATAAATATGAAAATCTGAATTTGGCAAACTGGACTTCTGATTGATGACCAGTATATATTAATCAAGTAATGTCTTCGTCCTTCAGTCAACCTTCTAACAGGGGCATTTACCAGCCCTCCACCTCCACTACGAAGGGCTCTTTGACGGGGATCCTGCCGCTGTTGACGATCACGCACTCGGTGTACGGCAGGTTCCTGTCGTTGGTGTCCTGGAGCTCGATGGTGTGAACCACAGACTGCCAGAGGAGACAGACACAAGCAGGTTTGATACACTCATAAACACACAGATTCATACGTTATCGGTAGGTTTTATATAGGAGATTATCTGTAACAAGCAGCGTGGGTTATTTCTCCATAACTGCACAGCCCCGAGTGCATTATCCAGTCTGCACACTGTCCTGAAGATTCTGTTAACATTTTGGGGCAAAAATGTTGTAAATCTTTATTTTGGTCTTCTTTATTCTTGGGATAAACTTTTCTAATTAATTAATTGAGCATGTAAGCCAAAATTTTTATACCAGGCTGCCAAAAATATTTCCCGTTAAACCTCCTTCTTCTTTGCTGCTAATTGTTTGGTTTAGCTATAGATGGAAGCTCAGCAGGTCCAAAATTTAGCAGTTAAGAGTCATTTTAAGGAATCAATCTGTTTCTTCACAAAGTTCTAAGTCAGACCTGGTTCATAACAATGATCATTTCATTTCACTAGCAATAAACACTACTACAGCTCCCAGGAGGCTTTGCAGCACACCTATGACTAATGAGAGCTGCAGTTGTTGAATGCCAACAAAATAATCTTCTTAGCACAAGGTCCCCCTTACTACTCCATCCGCTGATGAAGGTCATGAGATGTGGTTGAAAGTTCCACTAAGTAGACCTTGTGTTTAAGAATTTTTTGTCAGCTGCTATTTTGATGGTCAATAATGAACCCTGAAGCTCAAAATGAGTTTTATCTTTGTTTAATTGGTCAGGTGTTGTTGTTCGCTGTCCAGTACAGCGGTAGACACTGATTTTGTTTCCTTTCAGTTTTTCTGAAACTTGTGTGAACAATCTCCTCCCATCCCGACCTTTCCCTACCTGCCCTGGACTGCTTCCTGTGTGGGTGGAGCCTCTGAATCTATACAGGAAGCCAGCTCACCTGTGGCAGAACTTTCTAAACAAAGAAGCAGGTGGATGCTCTTTTCCCCTCAACAGTTTGGATTGAGTGAATGAATTAAGTTTTGTTTGTTTGACAGTTTAAGAATGAATTTATCTGTTTAGTTTTCTGTCTTCAGGTTCCACTTAGGATAAAATTTCAGCCGATAATATTCTACAACTCCTTTGTCATATCTGTGAATGTGAATCTGACCACATGTCATAACAAACTTTGACAATGATAGATTCTTCTTTGCAGAGTTATAAAAAGTGTCTTAGGGTCCACCCACCATCCCGTCCAGGACTTTGCCAAAAACCACATGTTTCCCGTCCAGCCACGGTGCTTTGGTAGCCAGGATGAAGAACTGCGATCCGTTGGTGTCCGGACCGGCATTCGCCATACTCACCTGGTACATGAACACACACACACACGCACACTTTGCCATTTTATACATCGTATCGTCATCATTTTGACAAGTTATGTTGATGTCACCAAGCTCATTGTCCTATCAAGAATTCACTAAGGGACGTTGTTTCAGAAAAAGCCAAGGTATGTGTCATATCAATGTGACATGACTTCAAGGACTTACTATCCTATTGAAATCTGATTTAACAAACATATAGCTCTCTCTCACATTCACAGTGCCTGTTTGCATGTAATGCACGACTTAGAAAGAGCAGTGAAAACGCCTTTCATTGTATCTGTTTTGGCACATATTCCAGCACCGTGGACTAGAGGGTGGATACCCGACAAACATTTTGAAATGATGTTCAGGTTCGGGTCGGGTTCGGTCACGTCATTCTTGACATGGTGCTTCCTGTTCAGTGCTGGGGTTTGTTATTTGTGACAACACATGGACGCAGCACGCAGGCGGTAAATATTCATGTAGCATAGCTACGGATGGATGATGTCAAACAAAAGTGTCATAAGGGAAGATTAAAAAAACTACTGAAAACCATGCAGGGAAATCTTCACCAGACAGTTGTGCAGGAATGTGGTTGTGATGGTGGTAGAATAAACAGAACTGAAGACATCCGCGTGGCAGCTGCCATACCTTGCCATACGCAATTGACACCTGTGACTTCACTAAGTGAAAAAGGAGAATGAAAGTCGAAACATTTAGTGGTTCAGAACATTTTGGCTCATTATTCTTTAATACTGGGGTCCATGTTATGTCAAAGTAACTCACCCAGCCTGCTCCTAAATGCTTCAGTTTGAAGTTTTCATCTGCAAAAGTTGTTCCGTAGATGCTGTGACCTGGATGGAAAAAGTATTTTCAGATGGAGACAAATTTTACAGGAAAAATTGAAAATCCATTTAAATAGAAACATGCTTTTTTACATTCTGTAACATTCTTTTTGCATTATATCTCTTTGGTCTCAAAAGGGCTTTTTAACACCTACTAATGTTCTTGACAGCACTGTGTGTGAAACGGAGGGCGTGTGTGTTTCTATGGATGTTTTGATGCTTTTTTTCTACCATGAAAACTCATCATGGTTTAAATTCAGTATACAAGCCTACAGAAAGTTTTGATCCACACTAATTTAAACGAAAACGATCTCCATCCACATGAGCGTTTTATCACCGTTCCAGAAATAATCTCTGTCCATACAGCACGCCTGGAAACGCACATCATATGACCATTCACGTGCCGGTGTAACCAGGAAGCAGATTGTCTGCTCTGTGGTTGGTTGATTAGTTAGTTGCAGGAAATACTACGAACGAAGAACAGCGATGGAGAAAAGTCAGAGCAGAGATTTCTCTGCTCGAATCGTTATCCATGTTGAATTAACCGCTGGTAGTCGAGGCTGATGTCGTTTGTTTTCATCTGGGAAAGGGTCACGTGATAGGGGCGTGACGAATCAGGGAAGGACACGTCGTGGCTGATGAGACCCAATCAGGAAGCGAACGTGACGTCTGTGTCATTGTTTTAAAATGTCTGTTTCCGCCCGTCCTCACTAAAACACAGTCCAGAGTTTTCAAACTAAAACGGGGTCAGCAGCGTTTTAAAAGGTCTCAGTTTTAAGGGTTATAAAACGCCGTAGTGCGGACACTAGGTGTGAACGTAACAAAAGTTAAACAAACGTATTAGTGTGGACGCAGCCTATAGTGTTTGATATTTAAAAGAGCAACACATTTAGCAGAGTATCACTTCCTCAGTCCCACCTCCAGTTCCATCTCCAGCCGTGAAGTCTCCTCCCTGGATCATGAAGTCCTTGATGACTCGGTGGAACTTGGTCCCTTTGTAGCCGAAACCTTTCTGCAGAGACACACATGAAGCTTACTGTCTGCATGAACACGAGCACACACACTGACCAGTAAGAGCGATCAAGCGGCTCTGAGAGGATCAGATGAGCCTGTGGAAGATCACAGCTCACAGCAGACTCAACAACAAAGATTTAAGATGAAGTTAACAAAAAAACAGATATTTACTAATTTGATGAATAAAATGGTTTATCATCTGATAACATTTCCTTTTAAAATACTTTATTGAGGACGAGAGAGAGTTCTTTCTAATATTTTAGTTATTGATTCTGATGAATTACAGGCTGGAAGATTCCCTGCTGATGGATTTATACTTCATGGAGTTTAGATTTAAATATATATAAATATATAAAACGCAATCTGAATATAAATAAGATGGTGGAGGTGATGGTGGTCACATTACAATTCTGAAGATTAGAAAATTGCTAAATTATTTAATGCTTTATGTGTTGAGTTTCATTGTGTGTGTGTGTGTGTGTGTAACATTAGCCTACCTCTCCGGTTGCCAGGGCAACAAAGTTATTGACAGTGAGTGGGACGACCTCCCCAAAAAGGCCGATGACGATCCGCCCCACCTCATGACCCGCAACTGTGATGTCAAAAAACACCTGGACACACACACACACACACACACACACACAGAAAGGCTGTCAATCAATCAGTTTTTGTACATTTTTCTACTTCTACATTTAAAAAGAAAACATTGAACTTGTAACTTCAACTTTTGATACTTAAACTACATTTAACTGCCAAAAAAAAGTACTGTACTTAAGTACAATTTTGCTGTACTTTCTACTTCTACTCCACTACATTTATTTGATATCTTTAGTTATCTTGCAGATTAAGATTAATGCTACAAAATATAATCAATAAATAAATAATGATATTATTAATTCTATTTTAACCAGCTGCAACATTAAAGTGATGAACACATTAATACATCAATAATTATAATATAATGATGTATTATATATGATTCTAAAATGGGCCATTCTGCAAAATTAGGTCATTTTACTTTTGGTACTTTAAATACATTTTGATGCTAATAATTTTGTACTTTTACTTAAGTAACATTTTGAATGCAGGACTTTTTTTTAGTATTTCTGCACTGTGGTATTACTACTTTTACTTCAGTAAAAGATCAGAGTACTTCTTCCACCTCTGACATGAGAGCTGAGTGATGTTATTGATCATCTCTTCAGTCATCACATCTTCACAAAAGTCAGGATTAAATTTCGCCACAATCTGTCACAACAGAACAAATGTTCTCCAGTCCTCCGTTCTTTATTCCCCAAACGTTCAGCCATCTTACCTTCATTCATCCGTGTGGTTTGGAGAGTAAAGTTTGACTCAAGAGAAGACAAGTTTAAACTTTCACTTCACCATGAGATTGTAGTCTAACAGCTGTAATGAATACTTGGATGTTGAGACGATTCACTGTAATAATTCTTGTGTCTAAATATCCCATCGTACTGCAAATACTCACAGTTCACAAAGTGTGACTGATTATAAGAGTTCTGCTCCTCACACAAACAATGAGTCTGTTTTTAATATTATTATATTATCACTGACTCTTCATATGAATGTAACACCATTTCATAATAAGAGCATGTGTTATAGCTCACATTTATATGGATGTCAGGTCCGTGTGTGTGTGTGTGTGTGTGTGTGTGTGTGTGTAAATGGCCTGCAGGCAAACGCACTGCGCATTAAGTGTCATCTGAATGGACACGTGTACAGCTGTGTGTGTGTGTGTGTGTGTGTGTGTCACATATTCTGGAGAGAATATGTGTGTGTTTCCGTGTTCCGGCCCCCCCCCCCCGCTGGGACCGGACACGTCCTCTCTCCGTTTCAGTGTGTGTGTGTGTGTGTGTGTGCTCGTAGGCTACTGCATGCCGATGGCGCGCGGAGAGGAGAGAGAATTGGATTAATGCAAATAAATGCGGCAAATATCATCACCCACCTTCTCGGTGACTTTCGGTCCTGTCCGTGAAGCCGCGCCGGACACCGACTGCAGACCGGCGGCGGAGAGGAAGAGCAGAGCGGGTAGGATCATCCGGAGCTCCATCTTTTTAATACCGGGGAGAGCGGCGGCAGGCCCCGGCTGGGAGGAACGGCGAGCGGGGAGAAGGAGCTGGAGAAATCACAGCGAGTCACAGCTGGGAGGCTGGCCGGGAAACAGCGCTCCAAAGTTGGCTACATCACCAGACCACTCCCCCCTGTGGGCTGAACCTGGACCAAAGTCCCGCCCACTGAGGAGAGGAGAGGAGAGGAGGAGATGATTAAAGGGACATAAAGGAGAGGAGAGGAGAGGAAAAGGGGAAACAAGGAGAGGAGAGGAGACGAGGAAAGGAGATGAAACAAGGAGAGGAGAGGAAGGGAAGCAGGGAGAGGAAGGAGAGGCGAGGAGGAGATGATTAAAGGGAAATAAAGGAGAGGAAATGAAAGAGAAAGAGAGGAGACAAGGAAATGAGAAGCGGAGATGAAACAATGAGAGGAAATGAGAGGAGAGAAGAAAATAATAAAAAAGAAAAGATGTGAAGATCTGCATCTAGAAGACTCAATTGTTCAGTTAATGAAATGTTATTTACTGCAAATATTCATCTAAGAGGATTTATTTTGTTTCCTGCAGTGGTTTAAACGTAAAACCAAAGTGTTTGCAGGCGACAACCTAATTCACAACAAAAGACGAAAAAAATCTTCCAAACCTGCAACTCCCTCGAAAAAAGAAGTCACATTTTATTTCTGTTCACTAGAGAGAAAAAACAAACCGCTGATACCTTTTTTAAATCAGTGGTTCCCAACCTGTGGGTTGAGACCCTCCGAGGGGTCTCATGATGAAGATGCGGGGCTCATGAGACTGCTACAGATTTGTCAAACCTCCTCTGGACAAATAAAGGTTACCTGTCCTGTTTGTGTCGACCTTTAACATCCCGCACTGATACAAACAGCAACATCAGTGTGTTTGATCGTTTGTAGTAACAAGCATGAATGTCACACCTGTCAGCCTGCACACACCTGGAGGACCGTACGAGTCCAGCAGCGGGAGCACCAGCTGATACTGAGAATCTAAACACAACATCCAGCTGTTTAAAGAAGTCAAATCCTAAAGAGGGCCGGCTTTAAAACAAGTGTTTTAACTATTTAAATGTGTGCAGTTAGATACAACAAGAGCTGCATCTGCATGAGCATCAACAACAGCGCCCCCTGTCTGCTGGAGGAACACAACTCTTTCCTTTCACACAGATGCACATTTTATTTAACTGTCAGTGAACGTGTGGTATCTCAATAGACACATTTTCTCTCTTTTAGATACACAAATCTTAGAAAATGCTTTTTATTTAATGTCCCTCATGACAGCGGGAAGTACCAGTGCAAAAAACACAGATCTGTGGACAACAAAAGAGAAATTAAATAATACATTCAACAAATAATCATCTAGTCAAGTCAATTTTATTTATAAAGCCCAATATCATGAATCACAATTTGCCTCAAGAGGTTTTACAATCTACAACAGACCCTCAGTTCGGATGAGGAAAAACTCCCCAACAAAACTCTTTAACGGGGAAAACATGTTAGAAAGCTCAGGAAGAGCAGCAGAGGAGGATCCCTGTCCCTGGACGGACGGACGGACAGGAAGTAGATGTCGTGTGTACAGAACAGACTGACAACAGAAAATCACAGTATATTCAGTTATGATGACAAAATGTAGACTGTAAGACAGAAGTGAAGAGGATGGATCCAGGACCTGAGCCAGACCACATCACCTCCTCTCCACCACAGATGCCAGAGAGGAGAAACAAACCAACACACAGAGGGAGAGAGAGAGAGGCCGACTCTTCAGGGGGACGAAGATCCAGATCAGCGACTGGATGAGGTCCCAGCACGGCCGATGGTCGAGCTCAGAGAAGCTCATGTACAAATTAGACAACTGCGTCGTAATTATAGTGATGGTTTTGTAAAAGTTTGAAAAGAAATAATTTAAAAAGAAATATTGTTTCCGTCTATAGTTTGTCTCTGCAGCCGGGCTGGAGGCAGGAGTTTAGAAATACTGAGTCCAAAGCCTCCGAGCGTCACCAAATACATGTTTTTTTTATTATTATTATTTAGATTATTATATTTCCTGTTCCACGTTTTCTGTATATGAAGCAGCTCGTTCAAGGAAATCCCTTTTGAAAGTGAACAACTTCTTCTAAAAACTCTAAAATAACTCGTTGTCTCTGTTTTCTCTATATTATTACCAGATTACATATTTCTTTCCAGGAAACGTCTTGGGAAATTTAAGTTAAATTAAGTTAATTATATTTGACATGGACACGGCAACAGCATTGGAACTGCAACATGCAGTCATGCACAAGCACCAGATGCACTGTATTTACAACAGGAGGCTTTCGTTATTAGGAAATTATGTTAATTGCATGTCCCAACATGAAGGTCTAAATACTGTTTGAAAGCACTCTCCTGAGTCCTGATGGAAAAACACTATGTCCTGCTCTAGTACATAGAATATTTTTCAGATTGTAAAGTAGTGAGTATATATTTAATGTATAAATAAGCTGTTTATAATATAAAATGTAAAATCACAAAAACCAGCTTGTGTCTGACAGTCAGAACAGGAACAAATGATCCTGCAGCTCTGTGGATTTTTCATTTTTGCTTCCTGATTGACAAACAAATGCATTTTGCAGAATGCAATAATCAGCTGCAGCAGAACGTTTTGAACAATAAATAAAGGGATAATGAAGTCTGTACAGGCGGGTGTTACAGCTTTAAAACACTTTACTGCATTAAAAACACCTCAGCTCGGCTTCAGCTGCAGGAAATAAAGCTGAAAAAGAGAACAGAAGTCCCAGCTGAATACACGTCTATACAGATGAATTATAATAGTCAGCCGGCCGTGACCTTAACACCACGGCCGGGACACACACACATACACACACACACACACACACAGCTATCGGCCTCCTGTCAGAGCGGCCCGTCCATTCGTCTTTTCTTCCCGCCATCCGCCGAATTAATTAAGCAGAAATGTAAACGTTTTAATTGAATGTCAAAGCAGGACCTTAACAACATGCTCCTATGTAAATGAAAGTGACACCGCTTTAAACCTGTATACTTATATATATACATTTAAATATATATATATTTAAATATATATATATATACACCAAGGTTACAGGGTCTGTGCATGTATTTGTGTGTGTGTGTGTGTGTGTGAACAGGGGACAAACGTTTTAATTGAATTACCATCAGTTGTTTGCTAACGAACCCTCATGGATTTAAACCAGCGCGGCCTCGTTTATCCCGGAGTGGAAATGAACCCATTAAACCTTAAATTCTCCCCTAAAGGCCCGTCAGCTTTATGACCATTTACATCAAGTATGTTCAAATATGTGTTGAGAATAAACTGCCCAGAAACACTGTTGAAGTCTGTTTTGGGTTTTTTATGCCTTCATTAGATGGTCAACCATAGAGAGGAGACAGGAAACGAGGGTAGAGACAGAGAGAGACGGGGATTGACGAGCAACAAATGTCCGCGGCTGGACACAGACGCTGCAGTTCATGATCAGACACTACGGCTGTGGTCGAAGAGTAAAAGGAATGACGTCCTGTGTCTTTTCCTGAACGCTTTTCCGTGACCTCATGATGTCGAGGAAATGTCCACTAGCAGCTCAGCTTTGAGCTAAGTGCTAACATGCTGATGTTCAGCAGGTATAATGTTTACTATGTTCACCATCTTAGTTTAGCGTGTTAGCATGCTAACATGAGCTAATTAGCGCTAAGCACAGAGTGCAGCTGAGGCTGATGGGAATGTCTGTAGTTCTGCAGGTATTTGGTCATAAACCAAAGTGTTGGACACATTAACATGTTGACCTGATGGTGGTGCTAGTCAGAGGATCACCAGAGTTATTACAGTTCATCCTGAGGGGAACGTGAATGTCTGAAGCTAAATTTAATTTAATCCATCCAACAATTGTGGAAATATTTCACTTTGAACTAAAGACCGACTACCGGTGCCATTCTTAGAGCCACAAGACTAACGTAGCTAATAAGTCAAACCCAGCAACTTTAAAAATGATTTGAAAATCCAATTTAATTGTCTTTTATTCAGATGTACCTACACGTATCAATGACGGCTCTATTTAGGGATCATTTTCTGTCACTAACTCTCTTGTGTGTAGTCAATATTCACCTTTGTCTTTAGTAATCAGTATTTACTAAACCTGGATTTAAATATGAACACAGCTGAGTTTAAATCTAAACCTGCTCTCATCGTTTTGAAGATCTCAGTTTAGCTCGTGTTGAACGTAAGCAGCAGCTCTGCAGCGCTCTCACATGCAGGAATACGCTGCTTTGCTAAATGAACTCTTGTTAATATTGTGTTTTTTCTTTTCCTGCAGCCGTCTAAATAATTAGCTTTTGTTGTAGAAAATGATGAATTTGGGCAGTTAATTTATTGATCGGCCGGCTCCTCTGATGTGCTTTGCTTTAGAAAGCCATTAATCAATGGATGAAAACACCTAATTCTCCTCCTGCTCTGCTTTTCCCCTTTTTTCTCTCCTTTCTGTACAGAGGATCCCCAGCCACAGAATGGAGAAGAACTGTAATTATGGACTAATGATGATGATGATGAAGTGGAAAAATAATAGTTTATGTACATTTAGAACAAGTAGGCCCCATAGATAAACATTTTCCTTTCATTAGTAAAAAACAGCAATAAACTGCTCAAATGTAACAGTTAATGTGATAAAAACAAAGATTACAGCCTCAAAAGTCTGACATCAACAATAACAATAGACTAAAGCTGTCGATTTATGGGGAGTTATGGTGATATAAACCCTAAATAATAAGAAAGAAAATGGGAAAAAAGGTAAATTAATTAATTTTTCAGTCACCTGTAACATATTTTCTCCTGCCTGTTTGAATTGTATATAAACGCCTTTTAATATCATTTTAACAATCAAATCAGATCAGTTTAATTAAAGATAAACCTTCACATAAGAATTCAGCTAATCAGTGTCTCATTTTATTTTTTCACTTCAACCAAATATCTGATTTTGTTGAGCAAATATTAAACATTAATTAAAAACACAAAGAGACACAGAGCTTTCTACTCTCACTAAAATACTGTAAATATATTTATGTGGACCAGTTAGGTGTTACAATAGCTAATGTGGATTAGCCTTAACATTTGACAGTACGTCCTGATGTATTTTTGTCTCATTTTATAAGAGGAAATTTAAATTGAGGAGTTTTTTTATGACTGCAAATCGTTCACGTAAAGAACATTTGATGAGTCGACCTAAAGATTGAATCACATTTAAAGATCAGCCTGTTTCTGTCATCAGTTTCTGGTGGTGACAGATTGATAATTTCATGCTTCACAGCCTCTTTAGCTGTTTTACATGTTGGGAAAAACAGGTTTGAAATGCTCCTTAAAAACAAAACAAGTTACACAAAACTTTTAAATAAAAAGCTGTAATTTCTCTTGAAGACTTCCAAACATTATACTTTGTGAATTTCTTTAGATCTTTGTTCTTGTGGATGGATTAACTATCTAAAAATATCTTCTAATTCTTCTCCCCTTTAACGTACTGATTAATTAATGTATTGAATGCCAGAGCAGCGTGTAGGAATCTCCTCTTATTCCACCACTTTGATCCAGACTGAAGTATCTTGAACACATCCCTTTTTATGTCACGAAAACACGAAACTTTATGAACGCTAGAAAACAAAACATGAGGTATATTTCCTCTCTGAGCCTCCGTAGATTTGTTATCTTATTGTAAAACACTTTGTTTGTCCAATGATCCAAATCAAAGACTAAAGTAAATCAGAGACATTTGAAGGTTTGTATGAAATCCTGCAGAAAACACCAACATTTTCATATGTTAACCTACAAATCGCAACTGCCCTGCTTTTCATATCACTAGAAATCTTTAAAGTCATCAAAGAAGATACAAAAAAACAGGCGACACTGCCATGAGCAGGTTTTAGGTCAAATTTTGTCCTCGATGGCTGAAAAACAGCAGGAGTTATAGCATTTAATAGTCAGTATTATTGTCCCACCACATATGAATACAGTGATGCAGAAGTATTTATTTAAATCTAGTGTGAAGTGATTTCAAGTGAGTTGTTGTGATGCCAGAGATGTGACTCTGAAAAAACACATAAAAAGACCATAAGAATTACTAAAAAGAAAAAGTAACTGAAGACGTAAAAGTGGACTGAACCCCTTTTCCACTTCCTTTAATGTCAAAAGAAGTCATGAATTTCTCCTACAAATCACGAAAAGGACATTTTTGACACTGACTTTGTGAAAAAGTTTATTTGGTTCAATATTTTACAAAACCTTGGAAAAATCTTCACAGTAAACTTTAAAATGACATAAAACTAAGTTACAGCCTTTTTAGGAAAAAAAAAAAAGAAGCTTAAATTACCTACTGGAGAAGCCGGGATTCGAACTCCCAACCCTGGCTACCGTCGACCCTGTGACTTGTGCTTCGGCCAATCAGATGGCCTGTTGTTGCTCCACATTCCTCTGTGCTGAAAAAGTTGCTTCAAGCCGACAAGAGTTCATTTTCAGACGCTTATGTTTGTGTTTTTGTTCGTTATCAATCCACCAGAGGTCCCGAGGATGACAAATGGGGCCTGTCAGGGCGACGCCAGTCATAACAACACACACACACACACACACATTTACGTTGTCAGGCATTTAGCTGATGTTCTTATCCACAGCAGCTTACAATGACTGATGTACACACACACGTACTGTATGCTTCACATGCCTGGCGCTGTGTGTGTGCATGTGTGTGTGTGAGCAGCAGACGGGTGGGAAAGCTCGGGGTCGTGGATAACAAGTCAGACCCAGAAACACAATGAGCTCGGCTGTAATCTGTCTTATCTGCACACACACACACACAGAATTAAAGTGAGAGGTTGATAAAGAAGCTGAGGTGAGCTGACAGCAGGACGACCACCTACACAACCAGTAATAATAATAAATGTTGTAATGATAATCTCAGTCGCAACGTTGACAAACGGGTTCAAAGTTCTTCAGAAGATGAATGAACAGAAAGAAGAGGAGTCTCTCTCTCATGCAGAGTCCTCACAACAACTTATCTTCACCTTTCGTGAGAAGAGACCTCTTGTGGTACAGACTGTATATAAAGATGGCCGACGCGTCTCCTCTTCCTCCCACTGTGCAAAAATGAAACCAAAATATCCCGGATACGAGAGCTGCCATCTTGTGCTGGTGACGTCATTTGGAGCCAGAGTCTGCGCAGTTTTGATCGAGGACCCGCCCACACACCCTTCCCGAACCAATCACAGCACACTCACAGTTGTCAATCATGACGCCACACCCCCTTTTTATAGCATTTAAATAACTAATTAAAACCAAACTGATCAGAAAAACGAACACTTGAACAAACATCAGCGTGATAAGAACTACCTGAAATGACAGAAACCATCTTTGGGAACATTTTATTTGACGTGTACTTTGATTTTTCAGTTTGGCCCATGTCCCATCTGCTAACATGGAGGGGGCGGGGCTTATGACCTGTACTGCAGCCAGCCACCAGGGGGCGATCCAGATGTTTTGGCTTCACTCTTGAGGAGCTGTCATGTCGTCCATCACGGGGGGAAGTAAACTCAAGTTCGACTTTGGTCAACTCTGACATGAGTGCGAATTTGCTCAGTTGACCAATAGCAAACAATTTTGCGGAGCCAACTGGGAGGAAGCTAGTGTAGCTTGTTAACTGTGTGTCACCATCCAGTTTAATGTAACTCTGTTCTGCATGAAAATAAACTGCTCTATAACATGAGACATGATTCACACAGTTAGGAGACAGGAGTGTAAGCTTGTTCTGTTAGCGACCGAGCTAATGAGCTAGCTAACTGCTAGCTGTTACAGTAGCAAACTAGCGAGTTTTTTTACCCCTCTTCAATAACACTTTATGGCTGACTAGCATGTCAGCACGTAGCTCGCCAGCTACAGTAGTTCAACAACATGCCCAGAAAGTAGTCCCTTTGTCTTCGAACATCCGGCACCACCGGTTTTGTGCCGCTGACCTTCACCGTGCACAGGCCTTTATGCCGGGATCAGACTCCATGATGGTCCTTAATGGTCCAACCCAACAGACGTGGAGGACGAAATGAGCGTTGAGTGCGTAAGTTGCTGGCTTTATCCCGTGTTGTGTCTCATAGTGGAGGACAACAAACGCAGGATCTAGGACGCCTCACAACATACAGACATAAAGACTAGCGTGTCAGATCTTTTTGGCCCTCTCTTGCAGAGTCTGAAAGCTTCTACACCGTGTTCAGTGACGCTGACCAACAGGAGCACAGTGTAAACATGGCCACGAGTAATGACGATGTTGGTGTTGGTGTCTGTCAGGTGGAGCAGTGAAGTTGATTCCTGACACCTTACGCAGCGAGCTCTGATTGGTTGGGGTCCAACATGTAGTCTGCCATTCTTGTCACAGCAAGAGTTTATGACTCTGTTATCACCTACTCTGACACAGTGACGGAAAAATCATGTAATATAATAATAATAATAATAATACATTTTATTTATCAAGCGCTTTTACAAGTGCTCAAAGACGCTGTACAAGATAAAATAGATGTCAGTATAAAGTCAAGCTCTAAAAACTACATTAAGCACTAAGACACAATAAAACAGCATTAGACACATTAAACACTGACATAATAAAACAACATTAAACAATAAGACACAACATATAATCAGGCTCTAGACACAACATGATCACACATTAAAAGCCAGTTTAAAAAGGTGAGTTTTTAACAGGGATTTGAAGGTGGGGAGATCAGTGCAGTCTCTGATGGGTTTGGGGAGTGAGTTCCAGAGAGAGGGGGCAACGACGGAAAAGGCTCTGTCGCCCCAGGTTCGGTGCTTGGTCCGCACAGGCAAGGAGAGGAGGTTGGCTTCAGATGAGCGGAGGGGTGTGGTGGTGGAGCAGGTCTGTGAGGTAGGAGGGGGCCTGGTTATTAAGAGCTTTGTGTGTGAGGAGGAGGATTTTGAATTGAATGCGGTGTGTGATAGGGAGCCAGTGTAGGTTTTGAAGGACAGGGGTAATGTGGTCTCGGGAGCGGGTGTGGGTGAGCAGGCGGGCAGCGGAGTTCTGGATATATTGAAGTTTATTGAGGACTTTGGATGATGAGCCGTAGAGGATGCTGTTACAGTAGTCTAGTCTGGATGTGACAAATGCGTGGATGAGGGTTTCGGCAGCAGAGAAGCAGAGTGAGGGGCGGAGACGGGCAATGTTCTTGAGGTGAAAGAAGGCAGTCCTGGTGATGTGGTTTATGTGATGATCAAATTTTAGCTGGCTGTCGAACATTACTCCAAGGTTGCGGATGTGTGGGGGATACAGTGTGCTGTTGCCAAAAGTGAGGCTGAAGTTGTGGGTGGTTTTGGTGCGGGATGTGGGGCCAATGATGAGTATATCCGATTTATCGCTGTTCAGTTGGAGATAGTTTGTTTGCATCCATGATTTAATTTCAGTGAGACAGTTGGTGAGTGTAGAGTGAGTCGTGGTGGTGATGGCTTTTGTGGAAATGTAAAGTTGGATGTCGTCAGCATAGCAGTGGAACTGGAGGCTGTGACGACGGATGATTTTGCCAAGGGAGAGCATGTAGAGGATGAAGAGGAGGGGACCAAGCACCGAACCCTGGGGGACACCTTGGGACAGAGGAGCAGTGGATGAAGTGCAGTTATTGGTGTGGATGAACTGGTGTCTGTTAGTGAGGTAGGATTTGAGCCAGGAGAGTGCAGTGTCTGTGATGTTGAGAAATTATTCCAGGCGGGAGAGCAGGATGGTGTGGCTGATGGTGTCAAACGCTGCAGAGAGGTCGAGGAGGATGAGGATGCTGAGGTTACCAGAGTCTGAGGAGAGGAGGAGGTCATTGGTGATTTTGAGGAGGGCTGTAGGAAGAAGGTCGGGTGTGTTGTTGGACCAACAAAATTTTAGAGTTTGACACTGAAGACTCCTGTTCACATCCCGTCTCCTACCAGCAGTTATTGTTGGTGTCTTTTAACTACCTCAAACAAGTAGTTTTTGTGACCTACACCTGACTAAACCATAACCAGTAATACGCTGTGTCAGCACTTCTACATTTAACTCTTTGGTGTACAGTGACTTTTTCTTGCTCTCCAGCACGTGTTAAGTGTTAAGGAGGCTTAGTAGGACACCAATAAACAGAACAACAGACTAGACCGTGAAAGTTCACAAGCAAGTTTTATTGGTAGCAGAGGAAGCCGGGAAGGGGAGAAGTTCAGGGGTGATCCTGGACAAGCGCTGAAGCAAACAAGGAGAAATCCAAGGAGAGGCTAGAGTCGTACTTATCGCACTGGTAGATGGAACGATCTGGCGATGAGTGAAGAGCAGGACCCGGTATATGAAGGCTGGATAGGTGATTAATAGATCAGTCACAGCTGCTCAGGTGAGAAGTGGAAAACCACCGCCACGCCCAGCCACGAACATTCACTACATTTATTGGTCAGATGTGTCTGGGGATATTACACACAGTAACAGTAGGTGGCAGCATGCACCATTGACGTTGGTTTGTAGTCCGCCAGAAAAACCAAAGAAGAAGAAAGTAAATACAGGCAGAAGGTCGGATCGAGGTGGGATCCCGCTCCCACCACAAACGAACAGCTCCAGAGTTTGTTTGGAACCGGACCGAGACCACCTCCTCTAAAGGGTGCGGTTGTTTTGGTGTTCTCCTGAGTTCAATTACTGTGTTTGCACCTGCCCAAAAGAACCACACTAACTGGGCAAACACTCGGGTTCGTTTTAACTGAACCAAACAGGTTAGGTGTGAAAACGCCCTAAGTAACGTTACATTAAGGGATTTCGCCTCCATGGATCTGACTTGTTTGTCCAACACATCCCACAGATGCTCGATTGGATTGAGATCTGGGGAATTTGGAGGCCAAGTCAATACCTTGAACTCGTTGTGTTACTCAAACCATTCCTGAACCATTTTTGCAGTGTGGCAGAGCGCATTATCCTGCTGAAAGAGACCACTGCCATTAGGGAATACCGTTTCCATGAAGGGGTCTACTTGGTCTGCAACAATGTTTAGGTAGGTGGTACGTGTCAAAGTAACATCCACATGAATGGCAGGACCCAAAGTTTCCCAGCAGAACATTGCCCAAAGCATCACACTGCCTCCTCCAGCTTGCCTTCTTCCCATAGAGCATCCTGGTGCCATGGTTTCCCCAGGTAAGCGATGCAAACGCATCAGATCAGACCACCTTCTTCCATTGCTCCGTGGTCCATTTTCCTCCCTTGGACCATTTTTGGTAGGTACTGACCACTGCAGACTGGGAACACCCCACAAGAGCTGCAGTTTTGGAGATGCTCTGACCCAGTCGTCTAGCCATCACAATTTGGCCCTTGTCAAAGTCGCTCACATCCTTACGCTTGCCCATTTTTCCTGCTTCCAACACATCAACTTCGAGGACAAAATGTTCACTTGCTGCCTAATATATCCCCCCCCACTGACAGGTGCCATTGTAACGAGATAATCAGTGTTCTTCACTTCACCTGTCAGTGGTCATAATGTTATGGCTGATCGGTGTATATAACTAAATGGTGCGTTAGCTTCTGTTTACATGTACAGTAAGTTAGTTACTATAGTGTGGAGTTGGATAAGCATCGATCAATAGAGATAAAATACAAACATAAAGACACTACAAACCACACACAGGCCAGTTGACCTTTAGATTTCCTGCTGTGGTAGACAGAGAAACACACTGAGATTTACATGTAGCTGATTTTGCTCTGACCATGTGAACTTTTGTACTTAGTGTCAATAAAGATCATTTGAATTGAATTGAACCAAGCTGAATCTGGAGAAAAAGAGGAGAGAGAGCTGGAGAGGAAAAGGGTTGAGAGAGAGAAAACAGTAAAGGAGAGAAAGTTAGAAGATGAAGAAAAAGAGAAAGAGGAGAAGGGAAAGTGTGAGAGAAAGAGACTGAATTTGAGGGGGAGAGAGAGTATAGGAGATAAGGGAGAGGGGAGGGGAGAGGGCAAGTGAATGGGAGAGAGAGAGAGAGAGAGAGAGGGAGGCTCGCGCAGCAGCCGCTCCGGTAGTTTTGGCTCCGGAGACGCGCAAGACGCAGCGAACTGTCCCGGCTCCCCTCGATGGTTCACCGCAGCCCGGAGGAGGGACAAACCTTCCACCGCTGCTCGGAAATCAGCGCACAGGAGCCGCACGCACTCTGACAGCAGTAAGCCTCTTCTGCGCTTCAACAACTTTCACATTAAAAAAAGAAAAGGAAAACACAACATCCCGGGAAACTCCGGGAAACCCCAGCGGAGCGTCCCCGCGTCTCTACCCGCCGACCGCTGCCTCTGTTCGGCCACGGACAGCACGCCGGACCGCCGATCTAACTTGGACTTAACCGGACCATCTGTTTATTTATTCTGATGAAACTTTTACCCACTGCCTGGTTTACATTGTAAACTAATCCAAAGTGTGCGTGAGTGTGCGCTCGCGGCTTTATTGCTGGAATTTGGTGCGGGTTTTTTTGCGCTTGGCGTGCGTAAAATCCGCGCTAAAACAACCATCCGAGACCGAGACAGCGGAGCAGAGCAGGGCTGAAGCGGAGGGTCAACGGGGCTGAAGTCAGTTTACAAATGAGTGTTTTATTGGCTTTAGAGTTTATACACATTTTATGTCTCAGAAATAACTCATGACCACGTTTTTCTTTTGCAAACAGAGACTTTACTGCTTAGTGTTCAGAGAGGATGAGGAGAAAAAATACAATAAAAATACTTTATGATGTGAAATTAAAGACTCAGTTATAAGACAAGGATATCTGGACATATCTTAGATTTTTGACTGTTGGAGACTGATGCCTTAAATCCTTTCAAATTTAAAAATGATACGGTGCAACTGCAGATTTATTTATTCATTTCTACCAGTGGAGAGGTGAAAAACTGATGAAACAACCTGTCTGTACATCTTAAACTCAAATAGGAATATACTGTGTGTTGAACTAATCTCCAAACTATCTGAATATTTCTTCAACTTTTTCCTCAGAATAAAATCTGTATTTTCTCTAAAAACAGCAGTGAAATCCTGCAGGCTGAAACAATGAAGTGTGTCAGACTGAATAAACTGATCAGGATCATCTGAAACACCTGAAACTACATTTATTGTTAACTGATGAGCTCTTATTTGTAATTATTAGCACAAATGTAAATTTAAAGTAGGAGCTCTGTGTCTTATTTTATCTGTATAAGCTCAGTTTTCAGCCAAAAAGATGAAGTCGAATGAATCAGACTCTAAATGTTTAAAATCTTTGAAAACCAAACTTTCACTTTAAATAAGAAGGTTTAAACCCTGGATGTGCTTCTGAGGCTGTGGTGTAGATTCAAGTTGGAACACTTTGGTGTTTTTATGCTCCACTTAAAAACACCTAAAACTTAAATTTAATGCAATTAACAGCTTTACAAATTCTAAATATGTCATATGTATGTATTTAGATTTTTTTTATAATCCAGCAAATTTCTAAATCTGAACATTTTAAGTAGAAACATGATCAGACTCCAGAAATGTGGCTGTGACGTGCAGGATGTGAATTTAACACGAACATGTGATTCAGGACAAAGCGACGAGGCAGGCTCCCGGATGGGACCTGATCCCGGATGGGACCTGATCACCTTCAGTTTACACTTCAGGTGATCAGGTCCCATCCGGCTCAGTTAAATG
Organism: Macquaria australasica; assembly: GCA_005408345.1. NCBI lineage: Eukaryota > Metazoa > Chordata > Actinopteri > Centrarchiformes > Percichthyidae > Macquaria > Macquaria australasica. Next base: position 721,594 of record SEMN01000107.1, read on the forward strand.
CTGAAAAATTAGTTTAATGTGAGCGATGAGGCCAAATTCAACATGTGAGCTGTTTCGGTTTCACACCTTTAGAGTAAATTTAAAACAAACACACTTTTAACAGGTTCAGTTTTTGAGTTAAATGCCTGGAAGGTGATTTTAATGTGAAAATACGGCGGTTAATGTGACATGTTTGAGTGTGTTTGTCTCTTAAATGGGATAAATCTCTCGCATGTAAACCTAAAGTAGTAAAACAGCACGTCTTAAATGTCACTTGGCGTCTATAGATTGTAAATGTTCAGCGTCCCACATGTCTGAGGTTAATTTGACTCAGTTGTCGTGCGTCTTGTGTTTGGGTCCCTGACACAGAAATCAAACACACATTGAACAGGTTTGACCCTCTGTGGGTCCCGTACATGTCCTCTTTGATGCTGGTGACTGACACCTCCTCCTCTCCTCCAGCAGCCGACGGGCAGCCATGCTGAAGCCAGGCGACCCGAGCGGCTCGGCCTTCCTGAAGGTGGACCCGTCCTACCTGCAGCACTGGCAGCAGCTCTTCCCTCAGGCGCAGCTGAAGGCTCCTCTGGCCCCGCCGCCTCCACCTGACCGCCTCTCCATCCCCATGGACAGCCTGCGCCCGTCCCGCCTACACAGCCACCTCCTGGCCTCCACACACTGTACCTCCTCTTCTTCTTCTACATCCTCCTCTTTAGCTTCTTCTTCAGCAGCAGCGGCAGCAGCAGCAGCTCTCACGCCGTCCTCCTCCATCTCCATCTCCACCTCAGCAGGGATCTCCCAGCTGCCCGTCCCCCAGCAGATCTCACTCTTTGGGCAGGCGTTGGCCCCGGTATGTGCCGTTCCTGCAGGACCTGGAGGAGGAGGAGGAGGAGGAGGAGGAGGAGGAGGAGGAGACCTGATGGTGGTCGTCCCTCCGGAGAACCAGCAGGGTCACAACCCAGCAGTGGGGCTCCTCCATCAGGCCAAAGAGCAGAGCTGTGGGGGGGTCAGCGTGGTGTCGTCCAGTGTGAAGAGCAGCGGAGGAGGAGGAGGAGGAGGAGGAGGAGGAGGAGGAGGAGGAGAGGAAGGCGGCAAAGGAGCAACGGGCAGGTTCAAGCTGACGTCGGAGGAGCTGGACTACTACCTGTACGGACAGCAGAGGATGGAGATCATCCCACTGAGCAACCACACAGGAGAGGTCAACAACCGTACGTACACACACACACACACACACACAGACAGACAGGTGTGTTTTTGGCATTTTATTCTAAACTGGACAGTAAAGAGGTGACAGGAAGTGAGAGGAGAGAGAGGACGACGCCACAGTGTACGATATGAGACTTAACCGCTGGGCCCCCCGGACGCCACATTTAGAGGTCGTTTTCACGCACATGCAGTTAGTTTAATACTTGCATGATGTTCTCATCAGGTCAGATTGTGTCTCTGCTGCTCAGCGACGACTTCTGACCTCCTGCAGTTTTTATTTGCTACATTTTCTTATGATTTCCTGATAATATTCCTTTAATTCTACACGAATGTGCCGACTCTGCAGGATGTTGGTGTGTAATTCTGTCGTGATCGTCAATATTAACTTCACAGTAATTTAATCTTTGCTGCTGCATATTTCTATCAAAATTCTTTAATCTTTCTGCAAGAACTTTTTGTGTTAATATAATCTGAATTATGTCCATAATATTTGTATAATATTCTCACAAAGAATGTAAAGTAATTGTTAATTTATAACAACTCTTATATAATTGTGTATATATATAGTTTTATGAAGTATTTAAGGGAGCATTAACGGTGGTAAAATTTTTCTAATCAAAAAATGAGTGTCGGGCCTGAACTGCAGCCAAACATTCACTTAAAACCAAAGCTGGTGAGAAATAAATGAATTACAATTTAATTAGATTTTAATTTAGATTCACATTAAAACTATTTTAAATAACATTTCCACCAGTTTAAAATATAATAAGCACTTTAAAATTCAAACTATAGATTTATTTAGTCATTAAATTGTTTTAAACTTGTTACCTCAGTTTATAATCAACTGAAGACATAAAACTATTAAAAGAGTTGTTTTTACTGACAGTAGTTTTGTGGGATGTTACAGTTTGACAGCTGCAGTGTTGGACAGTAGGAGCTGGATGGGGGTGGGAGGGTCGGAGGTCAAAGGTCAGCAGCCTGGTCGGGGTTCACACCCTCACACAGCAGCAGTAGGCCTGCAGCTCAGAGTTAATATTAACCAGACTTCATTCAGATTTTCATGGAAATAAGGATTGGGGGTTTACACCTGTCTGTGTTCACGCGCTCATTTTCGTGTGTTTTTTGTATGTGCGCGCGCTAATGATTAATCTCACTTAAATTCCAATCAAAGCGATCGATTAATTGCATATTAGTTTTACTTCAGGAGTGTTTTTTCAATTCAGTGAAAATCAAACGGCTCGTCAGAAGCGTTTAAACCGGCTGCGATGTTTTAAAGGACGTTTTGTTTTTTCCTTCCTCCTTTAAAATCTACTGAAATAGATTTTAGATTATTGATTTATCTGATTTTGATTTTTACTCCTGTTATTTTCACACATTTTAACCCCGTTTTTATTCCGCGCAAATGGATCAAACTCCTTTATTACTGATATCTGCTGTGTGTGTGTGTGTGTGTGTGTGTGTGTGTGTGTGTGTGTGGACAGATATTGACAGAGCGCCGTCATGCGTAAAAGTCACACACACACACACACACACACACCCCGCTGTCTCGGGCTCGGGCAGAAGTGCGTTTCATGCGTAAAGTCAGCGCGTCCCGTTCCGTTAAAACGAAGTCTTCACGCGCTCCCAGCAGAACCTCAGCGGCCCGTTTGTCCGGTGTAACGGCACCAAACACCGAAGCCGAAGTCACCGACAGCCGCTGCGCTTCCCGCTGCGCACGTGGAGATCAAAGTGAAGTCTCGCGGCTGTTAGTTTGGACTGTTTAAGGTGGAAATTTGGTGTTTTCGCTGCTTTTTTTTCTTCAGGCACGCAAGATCATCTCTTATATATTTGGATTTATTTGAACCTATAGTATTAATTATATTTATAATGCAATGTTGACTATGGTTTATTCTCCACAGAGCATCTTAACTGGTGTTTGTTTGAAAAAGACATCTCAAGAGTTCAACATTCAGTTCCTTGATGATTTCAATAATTCAATAATAATCTAATTGTTTTAAAATAATTTCTGTCTTATCATAATATTTTAATAGATTATAATATTTCCGTGATGTTTCTTTAGGTATTTAGGGAATGTATTGTTTATTTATTGTTCTTATAATATTTCTGAGGTTAGGTTTCAGCTGTGCTGACTTTATTGAACTTTACGGTATTTTTAATAATATATATAATATATCCATGTTATTATGACTTTGGATTGCGCTGCTCGCGTCCAGACTTGAATATCCTGTATTATCGATGTAATATCATCTTATCGATAGCCTGTATTGTTTTCCTATAGGCTGATACATGTGAAATGTTTCTGTTGGACCTTTAAGGCGACTGTAGTTCTTTTAAATTTGTAGTTCTTCAGGTTTATTTAATATAGCGCGGCATTAACAGCCCAATAACATCTTTATTATATCAGTATAATAGTTCATTTTTGCATCATCTGTACTGTTTGATAAATGCTTTTGTCCGGTGTCACCAAACGTATTACACTCCCATAATAATCCCATAATTATCCCATAATTATCCCATAATAATCCCATAATTATCCCACAACAGTGCTTTAATAAGAGGTCGAAGGTTGCGTCGTAACTTCAGAGTTGATCATAAAGTGACGGTCGCTGTTTTTGGTTTCAGGCGGTGTGGCAGCGATCCTAAACACCGCTGACATTATGTATGTGTGTATGTGTGTGTGTGTGTGTGTGTGTGTGTGTCCTCGCTGTATATTCCGCGGTGATAAAACGGACCATCAGCAGTAATCTGCGTCGATACGCGCCGGCAGGGCCGATGAGGGATGGAGGGACAAGCAGGAATTAATTGCCGTATATAGTTTTGTGTTTGTGGAGGAGAGGGGTTGGGGGGGGGGGGGGATGCAGAGAGAGAGAGAGAGAGAGAGGGGGAGGGAAGGGGGGGATCGATCCACCGGCCACCGGCCCGCTATTTATCATCCCAACACGGCCGTATTGAGGTCTCTGGGGTGTGCGTGCGTGCATGCGTGTGCGTGCGTGTGTGTGTGTGTGTGGGTGGTTGGGGGTGTAGATAAAGCAGTCACACACACACACACACATACACACACACACACACACACACATATGTGTCACTGTCCGACCTCGATTATTAATTACACCAATAATGACAATAACAACAACAACAATAATAATAAGTATAATAATAATAATTATTATGATATGCCTAATAAAATAAAATAATAATAATAATAATAAACTAAGTCGTCCAAAGAGTCATTCGTGTGTTTTCACATGTAGTTTAACTTTATTGAGATTTAATTTTCATCATTTTTGTATTTATTATAATAATAATAATACATTTTATTTATCAAGCGCTTTTACAAGTGCTCAAAGACGCTGTACAAGATAAAATAGATGTCAATATAAAATCAAGCTCTAAAAACTACAATTATTACTTAGTTTATTGTAACGTTCTTTCACATTTCATTCCTCTTTCATTTAAGACCAAATGTTGACTGTCACATAATAAAAAAATATAAATTATAAATATAATATTATATAATAGGTATAATATATTCAGACAGTGCCATTGAAGAGTTTAAGTTCAAATTTATTAAAATGCATTTTGTGCAAAATGTCTGTGTTTTGCTGATATGATGAAGAACGTGATCTCAGTTATAATTAATGAGCCGAGGATGAATTTACATTCTACAATTACACAAATTACATGTGATCACTTTTTAAAGGGGTGACCCAAATATCTTTTGGCCTAAAGTTTGACCATTTTAGGCAAAAAATATAGATTAACATATTATTGTTCTGCAGCACAATTACACAGATTGTAAAGACCTTTAGAACAAATTTTGGACAAAATAAATAAAACAGACTTGACTTCTTGTAGAAGGCTTTAAAACAACAATTTGGACAATAATGTAGAGAGATGCAATTAAATCAAACAGTGAAATGAAAAAATAAAATGTTAAATTTGGTGATTTTTTTTTTAAAAGGGGAACAAGTGATTTAGTTTTGCACTTCCAATAAAGATGGGGGACTGGTCAAAAACAGATTAAAAAAGCAACAGTAAAACTCAAAGCAACTGAAGCCCAGATATCCTGTCTTTAGTGGGTCCAAGTCCAAAAACACTGGATCCTACATTTCCCATAATGCAATAGGATAGCATCTTTTCAACAGACCCTCTCTCCCTGGTGAATGCCTCTCTTTCACACTCAAAAACCTTCAGACTTGCTGTTAGAAATCTGTAGTCTCTAAGACCAAGCTGAGTTAACCCTGATGACATCACTATGACATCATCATAGTCCAGAGACACAGACGACATCATACAGACTGAGTTGTAGTCCTTGTGATGCGTAAACTGACTTTTATGTGTGTGAAAGTGCCCATTTAAATACTCAAAAAATTTGGTTGGCGGCTAAATTTCCTGAACAAAATGACAACTTAGTTATTGTCTCATTTGAATTTGTGTATTAGAAGAGCCGTCAATCAATTTGGGAGTGGTTTGAATTTTCAGGGTTAACCTTTGTTTACATTTAGATCACAGATTGATCATTAATTAACTGATCGATCCTGACATATTAACACTCATATTTTCCTTCTGTTGCCTCTGAAAATAACTTGTTACAACCTCAAAATACAGGCAGAAAATGGAGACAAGCAACAATTTATACAAATTTAACTGATGTTTCATAATATTTAGTAGCTGCAGGTTCAATGTCTTTGTTTTATGACAAATATAAAAGTGTATCTGTGTCAATATTGTTCAAAAATTAAACATAATAACCTAAAAAACCTATTTTTCCTATAATAAGGGTTTAAATTTAAATAAAACTATGTATATTTTCTCATCAGTGTGTCAGCTCTACTGTCTAACATCAAGAGTCTGGAGTTTAATATTAAATAGATTTAAAGTTTATTTTGTTAAATAAAACATGTAACTGGAAGTTAGACAGATCAGTTCTTACAATTTACATCTGGACTAACTGTCAGCTGGCAGTTTTATTGTAATTTAATAAAGTCGGTTCAATACACACACACTCTTCAAGTCACTAAAACAACTTTCACACATAAACGTCCATGTTTAATGTGTGATAATGAACCCATGTCTGACATGTTCATACTGCTGCCCCACTTTAATCCATCACTCTTCTCACACACACACACACAAACACGCACACACACACACACGTATAGCAGGCCCCTGACATCGGCCCAGAAACCATAAATATCTATAATTCCTGCATGTTCTGGGACTCCTGTCCTCCTGTCTCCCGTATTTGAAGGCCATCTCCCGGCGCGTCCTGTTTTGTTGCTTCTCCTGTAATCTGCACGGCCCTCAAACTTTATTGTGAATAATCATCGTACACGGATCCATACGTTTTGGATGTTTGTCTGACGTCTCCCGAGTTGCCAGACGTCTCGGGAGTCTATGAAACACAATCTACACACTCCATACAATTACAACCCATCTGTCACCCCAACCTGGCAACCCACCACCTGATTCAGGGGGCGTCAGTGCATCAAACACCTGCAGAATTCTCCTTCACCTCCGTCCTCGACCTCATGACGTTTTCCATCGAGGTCAAGGAGAAGTGTTTAGGAAAAGTCACAGGACGTCATTGTTTTTTGACTATTCGACCGCAGCCCCAGGTGTTGATCTCACTGGCAGCTGATTTGGCGACTGAAAAAACACCCGAGCCAATCAGATGGAGACATTTCTTCAACCAACATGACAAACATTAAGTTAACTGCAGCTAGCAACTGCTACCGCGTCCACCGTACAGCCTTCCCAACAGGAAACTGCTACAAGGAGCACCTCCAACCCAGTTTCAAACTGGCTGTTCGCAAACGGAGCAACATGATCATCGTATTAGAGTCATGTTTGTGTCACCTGATGAATCTCAGTCCAGTATTTCCTCTCTGTTAGCTCTGTTTTTGGTCTCCACCAGCTCCTGAGGGAAACATCTGGCTCTTTAGCTGCTAAATGCTAAATGCTATGTTATGTGTCTGTCTGCTGTTTGCTGCTGCTGGAAACACCGAGACTGAACCTGCGTAGAGGTTTGTTTCAGAGTCGCTGTGTGGTCCGACCTCATCTGGACTCACAGCTGTGTTGGAAACAAACGCAGCTGTTAACATCGATAGTCTTTATGAAGTGTGATGTTTTGTTGGGTTTGGAGCCGCAAACTTCTCACTGTTTGGTGACGAGTCAGGAAATGACAGATTAGAGTCAGATAAGAACAAAATGTAGAAATGCAAAGTGGCACCTCAAAGAAAACATGAAAAATACGTGAAAATTTAGATTACTGATGTGTTTAAGAGGCAGATTAATACCCGAGCTTTTTAAACAGATGTTTCAAGAGATAAAAAGGTGTGAAATGAAGGTTTTTAGGGAGACACATTTACAAAAAAATCCTAAACAGTAAGAAAGTGCCCGCAGACGTTTTCCGTGGAAACGGCGTCCGGCGCTCGGAGATCAGAGGCAGAGCGGGGCTGTCTAAACACTGGCGATGGATGTAACAGAATACTGAGTTTGAATGATGGGCAGCGAGGAGAGCACGCCATAACAAGTTCACAGCCAGTTCATCAGTCTGCAGGAGAGGAAGAGGGGAGCGAAGAGGAGGAAGAGAAGAGAAGGCAGAGCGTCTACAGCTTCAATTGCAGCCTGTTAGACTTTTACTGTACGAGGAGTCAGATCAGTAATGTTAGTTTGTACCATTAAAAAAGCACATATATGACATTATACATGTGATATATTTCACATGTGAAAATAATATGTCACATATAAGCTCGTGAGGTTTTTGGGTATTTCACATGTGAATTATCATATTTAACATGTGAAAACATGAAGGCCCGGACAGCAGAAGGCCTCAGAACAAACGTGAACTTTGTTTTTAAACTTTGAGTCTGAAGATTTCTTATTGACTGTGGAATTAGTAGATTGACAGGAGATCATTAACACGAGGTCCATTTACTGGATATTTCTCACGGCCTTTAGCAGCAGATTGGAAAAAGAAAAAGAATAAACCTGAAACTTTTATTACACATAACATTTAAAACAAGTCAATTTCAGCATCATTCACCATTATATTTTATTTATATCTTATAGTAAAAAGATAACTAATAATAATACATAAATAATATTAGAAGTACAATTAAAATGACTGTACATCACTTATAATTCTTAAAAAGTAAATATACACAAAATATATTTTGGAAAATATTAAACTGATGTGTTTGTCAGTACACTGGAAATATAATGACACATATTTTTTAAGTGTCAATAAAGTATAATAATACATGGAAACTATGTATATATATATAGTTAGTAGTGATAGAAACACTAAGATTATTGTAGCAGGAGTTCTGTGCAAGTAGTAAAAGTATGAATATCTCCTTGTTAATATTTACATGTCTCTTATTATTATAATAATTATTATTATAAGCTTTACAAACATATCATGCAGCTCAAAGTGCTTCAGATTTAAAAAGGAATAAAAACATGAAACACAAGAAAGGAAAAAAGAAAGCAAGTGAAGATAAAATGCAGAGAAAGACATCTGAAAGATCAACTAATAAAAAAAAAGACATTTAAAGTCTGAGTGCAGTTTGTTCAACAGCATCAGATTTCTACTAAAAACATGTTTCTTTTATAAAACATGTTTTTTTTTCAGTTAACAAAAGAGGCCGAAGTGTTTAATGTTTAATGTGTCCAACAGAAGCAGCTGCCTGAATAAAAGAGTCTAAAATTGGCAGAATTACAGTTTAAATCAGGAACTGATTTGATCAAACATAAAAACGTGCCAAAAATACAGTTTTCCCTGAATGCACCTCCAGCTGGTCTGTGTGTTCTGGTTTCAGAGTTTGTATTAGCTGCAGTTTTAGTGTTACACTGTAAAAACACAGGAATCAAACAAAGAGTTAAACTCAGCAGCAGATCAGCCTGTTGAGGTTTATCATCATCGACAGTTTGAGTCTCAGCTCCTCATCATGTCTGTCTGTCTGTCTCTCTCTCTCTCTGTCTCTCTCTCTGTCTGTCTGTCTTTCTGTCTGTTTGTCTGTCTCTCTCTCTGTCTGTCTGTCTGTCTCTCTGTCTCTCTGTCTCTCTCTCTCTCTGTCTGTCTCTCTGTCTCTCACGATTCTAAAATCTAGATCAGACAGAGAAATACTGTCTGGATCTTCAAATATAAAAGCTGTAACTTTCCACGTTTTTCTTTTTTTCTTCAGACAAAATGTTTTTAGCACAAGGTCACTTTTCAGGAGCTTCCAGCCAGTGCTGGAGGAAGTACTCAGATCGATTGATTGATTGATTGATCACAATGAGCCAGAGCCCAAAGTGACTCCTTCACAACCAACAGTCCAAACCTCAACATTATTAACAACATTCAAAGGAAAAGCAGCAAAAATCACTTCAACCATTCATTTCCTGTCAGTCAGCTGATTGATTAATGGACTGATTGATCCGCTGTTTCATTTAGAACAAAACATCATGTTTTATAAACTCTTCATGTGTTTTGTGAGTAAAAATCTGAATCTGTAAAGTAACTAAAGCTGTCAGAGAAGTGTAGTGAAGTAAAAAGTATAATAATATATCGTAATCATAATAATATAATAATAATAATAGTAATATTTCACTCTGAGATGTAGCAGAGTAGAAGTAGAAAGACTCAAGTGAAGTACAAGTACCTTAAATTTGTACTTGAGTCCAGTACTGGAGTAAATGTAGTTTCCAGCACTGCTTTCAGCCACATCTCATGGTCTTTAGCTGCTGATGAGGCTCATGTCAGGTGACATTGTGCTGAGTCAAACTGCCTTTTGAAAACAGACATGTTTGTTGTGTAAATCAGAGTAACAGCTAACATGTTCAGATGTCTTTTAAAGTGCCAGAGGGATAAATATAACATCTGCAGGGCATCTCACACACACACACAGAGGGGAAACTTTATGGAAGTGAAAATGTGTGAAACTATTTAATGAACTGATATTAAAAAGAGCTGTTTCACCTACATCACAAACTAAACAACTCAATATCTCAGCGGTGCGTTCAGTGTCATCGCCTGCTTTCACATCCAGCATCTGACGTCCACAACGTTCAGAGATAAAGAGAAACTCTTGACTGAGAAATAAGAGTTCTGCAATCTGTTAAAAATACTCTTATTTTCTCTCTTTTTAAGAGTTGAAATGATTGATAACTTTCTCACGTCCATGTGTTAAGTAGGAAGTTGGAGTCAGGACGTGGTTATCGTAGCTTAGCATTAAGACTGGAAACAGATGGAAACAGTTAGCCTGGCTCTGTTTGAAGTTCAAAAACACACCTAGCGACACCTGTAAAGTTCACTTATTAACATGTTGCATCTGGTTTGTTTAATCTGGACACAAACAGAAATGTAAAAATGACAGTTTGTGGTTTTATTGATGAGTTAGTTTGAGTTTATTAGCAGTTAACAACTGAACAGAAGCAGAATTTACATAAATAAAAAACAAAAATATATCTATACATGATTGTACATCATACAAATAAAAAACTATACATATATCTATATACACACATACATACACTTAAATACAACCATGCATACATTTTAAAATACCATAAAAACAACATTTTACAAAATACACTAAAAAGAAAGAAAGAAACAAAACAAACTTTCAGCCAATTACAGGCTGGAACTATTTCTTGCCGAACAGCTGAAGTCTTCCCAAAATGTTGAGCTCTTCCTTTAATATATAAACTATGAATTCTCTTAGTTTCTGTAAAGCCAGAAAAAAGAGTTTCTTTTAATATCTAGACAACTTAACATTTTCCTTTCTTCACACAACTGTCAGGTTCTAAAGGGTTCCCTACAGTACCCCATTAAACCCAGTGTTCTCTATCGTATTAAGACTATAGTCTCTTCACTCAGAGAACAACGGTTACACTGTAACCGTCAGTTCTCACTGGCGAAGTACAGTTGAAGCAGTTTCCAGTAGATGTTTGACCCTAAACTGAAGTAAAAATGTGTTTATTTCTAATAAAGTGAAGGCTGGTGGAGAATCCAGTCTGTAACATTTTTCCCATTTACTCGACCGTGAACCTGAGTTACATTTAGCAGTTTATAAATGACCATAATATGGTTTAATTGACTTCTATCAATCACGGTGTGAAAGTAGCCGTCGCTCTCTCAAAAGGCGAATATTTAATTTGGGGAAAACCAGAAACATTAACATCCTGTTCCTGGCTGCCTCTCGGCTCTGTGGGAGTTTAGTGTCCAGATAATAATCTCTCATTATGTCGCTCCAGTCAATTAACATCCATTACTGTCAGACTGCATCTCTGAGTAAATGTTGACACTCGGTACTTCCCAGCAATACACTGCTCGCCACATTTAACCTGGAACAACATGCAGAGGGGAAGTTTTTTTTAAGGAGAGTTTCCTCTTTCTCCCTCTTTCCTTTTTCTTTTCTTCAGTTTTTAGTTTTTTCACTTTGTCAGGAGCCTTCAATTTAAATGTTTTTAAAATTGTCTTTAATTTAATGGTGCATCTAAATGTGGGAGTATTTGTTCTTTTATCTTTTTATTTTCACTTGATTTAATCTGATCTAGTTTACTTCTAAATGTTGTATGTCTTGTATCACCTGTCTGTATTTCTGCACTTTTAAATAGCAAATCTTTTGACCTTTGTTGTATTTTTATTACCCTGTTATTGCCCTGCTGTATGAAATGTGCTGTACACATAAAGTTGCCTCGTCTAAAGAATCGTGCATTAAAGAAAGACACTTAAAATACATAAAAACACACTTACTCACAATATTCACAAAAACCACACTGAATTTAAACAGCATTTTACTTCAGGTTCAGTTACAGATTTTAAAATAAAAGTTCTGTGTTTAAGTCACATGCTGCTCAGGTCTGTCTGTCTGTCTGTCTGTCTGTGTGTGTTATTGAAGGTAATAATCTGTTCTTCTACCTGCAGGTTGCGACATGTGTGCAGACAACAGGAACGGCGAGTGTCCGATGCACGGCCCTCTTCACTCCCTGCGGCGGCTCGTCGGCACCAGCAGTACGGCGGCCCCCGTCGCCCCGCCGGACGTCCCTGATTGGCTCAGAGACCTGCCCAGAGAAGTGAGACTTCCTGTCTGTCTGAGCTCCTCATCATGCCCTCTGTCTCCCTGTCTATCTGTCTGTCTCTGTGTCTCCCTGTCTATCTGTCTGTCTCTCTGTCTCTGTCTGTCTCTCTGTATCCCTGTCTCTGTCTGTCTCTCTGTCTCTGTCTGTCTCCCTGTCTATCTGTCTGTCTCTCTGTCTATCTGTCTGTCTCTCTGTCTCCCTGTCTATCTCTGTCTCCCTGTCTATCTGTCTGTCTCTCTGTCTCTGTCTGTCTCTCTGTGTCTGTCTGTCTGTCTGTCTGTCTCTCTGTCTCTGTCTCTCTGTCTGTCTCTCTGTGTCTGTCTGTCTGTCTGTCTCCCTGTCTCTCTGTCTGTCTGTCTGTCTGTCTGTCTGTCTGTCTGTCTGTCTCTCTGTCTGTCTCTCTGTGTCTGTCTGTCTCTCTGTCTCTGTCTGTCTCTCTGACTCTCTGTCTCTCTGTCATTTTTCATCCTCTCAAAGTACCAAAAGTAAAAGCACTCGTTCTGATCAGAACGGCTTATTTCAGAATAATGTTTATTATCTAACTGGATTATAATTATTGATGCATTCATGTGTTGCAGCTGTTTATATACAGCTGGGTAGCTTCATCTATAATAATTATTAGTTGATTTATATTTTGCATTAATAATCTGAAGCTGCAAAGTAACTAAAGCTGTCAGATAAATGTACTGCAGTAAAAAGTGCAATACTGGCTTCCAAAATGTGGTGGAGTAGAAGTAGAAAGTAGCATAATGTGGAAATACTCAAGTAAAGTACAAGTAAATGTACTTAGTTAAAATTCCTCCTCTGGTCTGTAAAGTCTTTATCTGTGCAGTCAGTGATCCTACAGTATGAACTGTTACATGTGTACAGAGCATTAGCTGGGTGTGGCGTTCAGGGACCTGCTGCTGCAGAAACATGGTGACATGTTTAGTGTTTCCCTGTCAATTTTAACTCTCAGCAGTTTCCATCAGGATCTTTGCGCTGACCTCCGTGTCCTGAACAGAAATAAACTGTATAAATGGACTGGAGTGGAGTTTTTCAGTGACCCCTCTGTGTCGTGTGTGCAGGTGTGTCTGTGCACCAGTACGGTTCCTGGTCTGGGTTATGGGATCTGCGCAGCTCAGAGGATCCCTCAGGGGACCTGGATCGGCCCGTTTCAGGGAGTCCCCCTGCTGCTGGACAAGCTGCAGTCTGGAGCCATCAGAAACACCAGACACCTGTGGGAGGTGAGTGTGAGGCCTTCTGGGTACTGTAGTCCACATGTGCACAGTGCCTCAGTGGGAAGTGAACCCTCAACCCTGTCGGTGTTGATGCACAGGAACCGAATCCCTGTAAGGAGGGTAACAGGTGTGTGTGTGTGTGTGTGAATGACAGCTGTCAAACACACACTCATGAGGTGTGTCTGTGTGAAGGGGAGAACTTTTAATTCTAACATCAGAGATTTTTTAGAAACTATATTTATCTTTCTGAATACAACGTGTTGTGACTGAAACATGTCGGGTGTCAGTTGAGTCACAGACGAGACATCAGGGTTGTTTCTCTGAACACCTTCGTCTGTGATTGAAACTGTAACTCGTGAGCTTTTTGTTTTATATTCCTGCTGCACATAAAGTGAGATTTACCATCAGTCATCTTGCTACTTGAGAACATTTTATTACTGTATTACTGTCCCACAGATTTCTCTGATAAATAAACATGAAACATTTTTTTCATTTATTCATGTTTGAGGCCTTTACACTTCTGTTGTTTTTACTCTTTGACAAAACTGAGATTTTCCACATTTTGTGGCACATTACTGCAGGTCATGGAAACTATTAAAAATAACTGAATTCAGTTTCCTCAACAACAAAAAAGGCCTTAAAGGGTATTAAACAGTCTATTAATTATTTATGTGTCAGGAGACGTTCTGTGCCTCTAAACTAAAAGTGGATTTTTCTGTAAGAAGCTCTTCAGTCCTTTTTTGTGGAGTTTCAGTCAACAAACTGCAGCTAGAAGAAGCCAAGAAAGGACAAGTGAAGATCTGAGCAAAAACTTCAATGTTTTAAATGGGTAATCCATCCATCCATGTCCTGCCTCTTCAGGTCCAGGTTACATTCATTTAATTAGTTAAATCATTAGAAATTGTTATGAACTGCTGGGGAGTACTGAAAAAAAAAGTCTTTAAAAAGTGTTAAATTTAACTTGGTGAAGCTGCAGGAAGCCTCTACTGGCTGCATATAGTACATGTTTATGTTCAAGTGTGTGTGTGTGTGTGTGTGTGTGTGTGTGTGTGTGTGTGTGTGTGCTTGTGGTCAGCGTCATGCCACCTCTCAGTCCATTGATCAGAGCAGATTGTATTTACATACAGTGGCAGGAGAAAGTCAATGTGGCAGTTATAAACAGCTGCATTAGCATTAGAGAGAGGGGGGTGGGGGTGGGGGTGGAGTGAAGGATGCTGGGAGACAGAGAGATAGATGAGTCCCTTGTGGCCGAGCTGGTAAAGGTCAGTCAGACGTCGGTTGACTGGACATCAGTCTCTCTGCTGTTGACCACAGCAGGACATCAGGGGGGGGGGTCAGAGGTCGTGGGGGTGGGGGGGCATGCAAGACATCATAGGCCAAGTCCAGCAGGAGCAAGGAGCTCGTCATGTCGGGATTTGGGCTTCAAACAGAGAACATGAGAGAGATGCGTTCACTTGACTGCAGGATTTACTGATACTGAGACTCTGCAGTCACTGGATAGGTTTCCCCCGGGCACCGTCACTTTCAGCTGTTAAAGTCAGTGTCAAACAGCAGTAAGAGAGTCTCGATCAAACTGTACCGGGACAAAGTTTCTGACAACGAGCTAACGGTCAGGTGACGGGCGGGTCAGCTACTCACCCCAAAAAAGTATAGTAACGTTTTACAGGAAGAGGAAAAAATATATGTTTTTGATACATTTACACCAAGAGATCAATGAATGCAGAGACGCTGGATTAGAAAATGTGTTTTTGATTTAGTCTTAACAGGAACTAAAAGATGATTCATAAAGAGAAGTTTAAAGAGTTCCTCCACCCAAACTCTTATCTTTTCAGTATGAAATATTTTCCATTTTCAGTATATATCACAACGTAATTCTCAAAATGTAACTTTTTTCTCTTCAGATTATGACTTTATAATGTAAAATTACTTCTTTATTTTTGTAACATCATGACTCTTTTCTCCACATTAGAACTTTATTCTCATAGTTTTCCCAAAATCTCTTTTCTTGAAATCTAAAAAAAAGTTTTTGGGTGGAGACTCGTTTTAAGTGACTGTCAAGTGTGAATATCCAAACATTAACATCTTGCACATTAGCCAGACTAGCATTCATTTCTTGACTAAAATATATAATTATATAATTCGGTGCGTAAGATTGTGTGTTGCATTCGTTCCACTCTGGATTTTAGAGATTCGTTGTGTTTTCGCTCCGTCGTCTTTTTGCTGCCTGACTGATAAAGTGACTTTTCTGTCCAAATGCAATTTAATTTATCATCATTTCATTTAAAAAAATGCCACGTACCTACAAGATTACTGTAACCAAATCTTTAATTCAGCACAGAGAAAATTCCCATTTCTTGTCGTAAACATGTTTTTTCCTACAGGATGTAAAAATACATCACAAGACTGAAAAATACTACGAGATAAATGGAGGTTTTAAAAACCCCTCAGAGTAAAGCGTTTCTGTTCTTGGAGGTTTTATAAAAAGTAAATCACTTTAAGGACTGACTCTGAGTCTGATTTAAACGTCCCTGCACAGTTGTTGTATTTGGACCCAGCAGAGTCCAGCTGGGACCCACTGTTGGGTCTCGGACCAGCGTTTGAAGCCCTCGGCCCTGGAGAAAAGCTGATCCGATAACCCGGCTCTAACCATCGGCAGATTATCGGCCGCCGGGCTAAAACCGGTCATTAGGCCTATTGATGAAGCAGCTTTACACACAGATCCCATTAAACCTCACTGGTTGTTAAACTTGCTTATTGATGCCCCCCAAAACAGGAAGAGATGTCTTTCCTATAGCCAATCAGGGGGCTTGTGTCATGTTGTCTATGGTGTCCAGGAAGGGCCAGTTTTAATTAAGACACTGGCCGTTCCGTCCGGCTGGAACAGTGGAGGGTTTTCTGGAGCTGCAGTATTTTACGGCTCGACACATCGATCTCCCCCGCGGCCGAGCTCGGAGACTTTATGGAGGAATAATTCTTTAACCGTCTGAGCGTCATCGCTCACTGTGTCTGTACTGTGGAGAAGAGTCTAACACAAACATTACTCTAATATTAATGTTAGTTCTTAACCCCGAACATGTGGTCTGATGTAGGACAGGCGGAGAGGATCCTGTAAAGCACATTTTAGACAGAATGCTACATACATCCAGGGTTCATACAAAGTCTTGAAAGTTTGGAAAAGGCTTAATTTTAATCGTTATGTTTTCAAGGTTAGGGAAAATGCTTAAATTCTAACATACTCCTTGAAAACAAGCTTGATTTTCTTGTGTTCACTTGTTGTTCACAGCTGGATAAGTCGTCTGTTGATCCCTTACTGTGGAAATTAGGAAGCATTAAATAATCACGATCAATACATCCGATCAAAGATAATATGAACAGCTAGTCAAATTAACAAATATACACTGATTGCTGTGTGTAAAGGAATTCTGTAAACTTTATTTTTTTGCTTTTATAGGAATAATTTAGATGTGATGATAAAGGCTTCGAGAGTCTGGAAATGTTTGGTTCAGGTAGCTTGAAAATGCTTGAAAAGTGCTTGAATTTTACTCTTAAAAAGCTGTACAAACCCTGTAAATAAAGTTTAGTTAAGTGCTAAATCAACTGATGGAAAATTGACACAAGTGTTCATCTTTCTTTCTCTAATGTGAGGATTTGCTGCTTTTCTCATTTTTATATCTTTGTGAACTGGATATCTTTTGGTGATGATGATGAAACTAATTGCTAGCTGCAACCTAAATGTAGTTACGTGCTTACTTTACTGTCCTGTATTAAATGTTTTACTTAAGTAAAGGATCATCCAGTTTCTGATCAGTAGAAGAAGGAAAGGAAGGAAACAGAAAGGATTAAAGGAAGGAAAGAAAGGAGAAGGAAAGTGACAGAAAGAAAAGGATGAAAGGAAATAGAGAATGAAGAAAAAAGGAGAAAAAACAAGTAGGAAGGAAGTAGGAAGTAGAGAAGGAAGGACAAGAAGAAAGATATTAGTGATATTTTATGTGTTTATCTGACAGTAACTCCAGGACATTTTTCCAAGAGTTGTCTTCTTAATTTTGAAATTAGAAATTGCCACAAAAATGGCAGCAGGTGTGGATGAGATGGATGCAGCTCTGCAGGAGGTTTACAGAAATAATCAAATCTTAAATCGCCACATTTCTTCGTTAAGTTAACGGCTCCCAGCAACCACCACTGCAGCTTCTGTGTGGACAGCCGGCAGGATGAAGTGAACAAACTGGTAATTCAGTCTAATAACCAATATCTCCAGTCATGAGATAAATATATTTGGCAAGGCAACTTTATTTGTACAGCACATTTCATACAGCAGGGCAGGTCAATGTGCTTTACAGGGTAATAAAAATAAAAGTGCGAAAATATAAAGGCAGGAGATACAAGAGATACAAGATTTAGTACAGTTTAAATGAAGTGATAAGAAAAAGATAAAAGAACACAGACAATACTTTACTTTATTTAGATGCACAATTAAATTAAAGACAATAAAAAGAAAGTATAATAGAAATACAATATTTCCCAAAGTGGAAATACTCCAGTAAAGTACCAGGACCTCAGACGTGTACAGTAATTGAGTAACATTACAGTAAATAGATCCACTTTACTCTGAGGGAAGGGAACACAGTTCCTCATTTTCTCCCTGCCTGCCTGGATTTTCCCGAGGATTTGAACCGGTGACCTCCTGGTCCGAAGCTCGAGTCCGTCCTGAAGAATGTGCAGTGAAAACACAAGAGACGTCCTGAAGTCACAGATCTGACCTCGTCCTCCGGGGGTTTTACAGGAGTTTTTATTTCGTACAGATCTGAGACCCGACCCCAAACATCTCAACTTCAGAGCCGCACAGAAAGGAAAACTTCAGCTGCACAGTTTGAGGCAAAATATTTAGTTAGAGCGGGACGCTGATGAGACACATGAGGATTCAGAAAATTCCACAACGCCTGTTGGTATCTTGGCTTTTTACATCTTAAAAACTCTATTTTCTTTGTCTGTTTCTTGTAACTGAATCACTTCAGTCCATCTGTTTGTGTTTGTCTGTCTGTCCATCATCGTATGCCCGTAGTATTCCCTGAAGAATTCCCATTGACTTTGTGTTCTCGGTGGTTTGTGGTCACAGCGTCCAGTAAAGGCTCCGTAATGTTTTCTTGACTGATGTCATTATTTAATGTTTGTGTAACTGTCTCTATTCTGGGTTTTATTAAAAGGTCTAATCATCATTGACATCATCAGTGTGATTACATAATCATCGATGGGTTTATGTCAAATGACATGTTTTGGTTTCTCGTTGCTTGGATTTCAGTGAGGCGTTTGAGTTTTTATTTGATGGAATATTTTAATAAAAGCAGCCGTGACCGCACTGATATAATGCAGCAGGTCAGTCGAGTTTATCTGAGGAGTCCTGAGAACTCGAGGCTCATGGATACAGAGATACAAAGCTTTTAATGTGAAAAGATTCAAGAGCAAAGCAGTGATGTTTAAAGGATGTGATATAATGACAAACCCAACCAGAGCAACTGGAACAAAGTGGAAGATTTTAGCAATTTCATGGAGTCTGAACAGTTATTGGTTCACAGATCTGAAAATTTGCCAAGTCACTTTATTTATAAAGTACATTTAAAGGATACGTCTGTCTCTCAATACTTCCTGTCTGGGGCTCTCAGCTCCGAGCCCATTTGTTCCTACTGAAGACATAAATCTTTTAAAAACAGCTCACAAATATAAAGTTACATTTTTTTAATGGCTCAGTAATTTCCTAAAACAGCTGGTCACTGTCGTTTTTATTAGAAGTTATTCAAACAGGAGGAAATAGTGCATTTGTTGGGGTCTATTTTCAGCGGCGGATGAATCCACATTTGGTGCTCTAGTGAGTATTTGGGGCAGCAGGACAGTGTGTGTGGGACTGAGTCCAAATAAACTCCAATGTGTGTGTTCATGGTGATGAAGGAACAACAGTGAGGCTCACTGATGAGTTTTTAATGCTGAAGGCTGCACATGAAATACCTGAAAAAGCCTTTGTACTCTTTTTTTAATGTCTTGTTTGTCACAAAAGTAGCACGTCTGCACGTTAGGAACTGCATGGCACGTAGACTTGGACAGTCCACATTGGGGATAAAATAGGGGGTACATTTTTCCAATTTTTCATTGCCTCGTTCACTTTACAGCAGTCCAATGTTTCACTCTTGGAAACACAGCGATACATAAAGAGTGACCAAATCTGTATAAAAAGAGAGTCTATGGTGGGGTGTCCGTGTACCCTTTATGGGTTTAAGATGCCAACCATGTATGGCCATAACTACGGTCATTTCCTGTCATATCTCTACCATCCCTGTCAAGTAAAGGCTGGCAGGCTGGCTTTGGTGAAACTGAGTGGGGCTGGCTAAGACAAAGAACAGGTCAGTAGCCAACACGACTGCCTCCTAAACTGATCTCTGATCTCTGACATGTTGACGACACATTCAGTTTAATCATTTGAGGCATTTTGCTAAATGAAGCACGTGTTGATCATGTTGTCAGACTTCTTCTCGTGTCCTCTCAGCTTCTGTCCAATCAAAACTGTGCACAGATTAGAACTATAGTTAGACCACCAGACCTGGAACCAAGGTGGACTCGAAAGTGTGAACCAGAGACCTTGTTTTGGGGTTTAAAATATCTTCCTGGCTCCCAGGAGATCCATGGTTCGTGCAGCTTTTTAAGAGTAAAATTCAAGCACTTTTCAAGCACTTTTAAGGTACCTAAACCAAAAATTTCCAGACTCTCGAAGTCTTTAATTGCTACTTTAAATGCGAGGAGACAACAAATATAATGGGATCGTTTCATTTCAAACATTAAAAGATTTTTGGTTTACACGAGTGATTGTGTAAATGATGAAACACCAGATTATGTTGAAAAATCAAGCATTTTCCAAGGACTATATTCAAATTCAAGCATATTCTTACACGAACTGTGTACGAACCCTGGAGATCATGTGAGTTGAAGGTCAGATCGTGGCCACAATAAACCAGCAGTCAGCCCGGTGCTGTTTGGTTAAACCCACTCGGTGAGTCGGGTTAACTCAGTTCATTTCTCCTCTCTGTGTGACATCACCCTGTAGGCATGGTAACCGCAGGGGTTCGAGAACAAAGACTGGGGTTTTCCATCAGGACCTTCATGTTGGAATAACACAGAGAGAGAGTGTGTGTGTGTGTGTGTGTGTCGTCTCTTCATAATCCAGCAGCATGTTTTGACACAGTGATAGAGCCGCTGGTTGTGTCGGACTCTGTCGGGGTTTTACATGCTGTGATGAGCTTCAGTACAAACATGTTCCCTTCATGTCAGAGGTTTGAAACCATCTCTGGATGTTTGTGGTCTTCTGTCAGCTCACTTTATTAGCATCGTTCATCAATAGCATTAGTACTGCACTTGGCCGGACAGACAAAAAAAGTCTCTTTCCAAATAAAACATACAGAGAATTATTTTTGTAAACATGGACTATAACGTGGATTATCTTTTGCTCTATTTATGTTCTCTTCTCTTATCGATTTCCTGTTTTGGCGACTTTCTTCCAACCTTTTTCTATCGTGTGTGTTTTATATATATACACCTTCTTTATCCTCCCCGTCCCAAAGGAAGGGTTTAGGCCTTGAGAGTGAGGAAACCTATGGAGAGTGAGGATATTTTGGACACCTGACTTCTACTCTGATCACTGTCTGGTTGTTTATAAAGAAAGCCCAACAGGCCTGAGTTGACCCGGTTGGCGTCGGACTGGTGGGTGGTCTTAATGGCAAATCAGAGGCTGACGCTCAGTGGGACCTTTTGGTTCAATAAAAAAAAAAAAAAAGAAACATTAAGTTATTCATGCTCATACTCCACTTTCAAAGCTTATTTTAAAGAAATCTGCCAGTGGAGATCAATACAGCAATTCCACTTATTCCCAGTAGGGTTTCCATTTCCATTGTTTCTGGAATACAGTAGGACTGAGTGTCAGTATCTTGAAACAAGACCGAAGACAGAATGAGGCAGATCACCACAAAAACAAGACATTTGTTCTTGAAAACTTGAAAACAATTTCACTGTATAAACCAATTTTTTTTTCATTTTAATTAAATAATGAAAATCAATTGAAAATGACTCCGTACGTCAGGCCAGATTGTTGGGAAAAATGAGTGAGGGCTGGTGGGACAGGTGGGCGGAGGTTGATGGATAGTCAGGTGGGAGTCATACAAGTAGGTTGGGGTCAGTGGGGCAGCTGAGTGGAGGGTTGGTACAACTAGTGGACGGGAAATCAGAGGGACCAGTTGCATCGGGTCAATGGGTTACAGGATTGGTTGATATGACAGTATGCATGTGGTACCTCAGTCCTGTGGGTGGCGGTACGTCTGTCCTGTGGGTGGTGGTACCTCAGTTCCGTGGTACCTCAGTCCTGTGGGTGGTGGTACCATGCATCCTGTGGGTGGTGGTGTGTTAGTCCTGTGGGTGGTGGTACCTCAGTCCTGTGGGTGGTGGTACGTTAGTCCTGTGGGTGGTGGTACCATGCGTCCCGTGGGTGGTGCGTGACCCTCTGCCTTCAGACGGGAACTGGCAGCTGTTGATGCTGAGGTGAATCGGAGTCGGTTATCCAAATATTATCCGTTTCTCTGAACGATTATTACCCCTCTGATTTATGAGTCGGCTTGCTGCTCGCTGAAAACACAGGTTCAGATGGTGTCGCGGCTCGCGCTGGATGTGTGGAGGTCCAGACTGTTGCTCTTGGGCACGGCGGCGGCGGCGGTGATGGCAGCAGGTTTATGAGGCTTACTGCTGAAAAATGGACTCCTCGACGACAGGCTGTGTTTAAGAAACCTGAATGTTTGGTGGAGTGAATACCAGCTTGTCACAGTCAGGATGACTGTCTTTATTTTGCTTTTATTTAAGCTTCATTTCTTTTCACCTGGCAGGTCGGCTATGAACACATTTGGTGGTTACAGGAGATTTAACACCCAGAGTGACAACAGAGAATAGAGTCAGATGGAGAGTGTGTATGAACTCTCTGTTAGGATATGAAGAGTGGGAGGTAGGAAGACAAAGGAGGAGAAACTGAGGATTTAGAGGTTAAAGAGAGGAAGTGCAAGAAGGAGTGAGACAAAAAGGAGATAAAGCTTGAGATGTGGATTGAACGTAAAGCAAGCCAGGACGGTTTAAAGAGATTTAAAATACACATTTTAGAGAATTTGTTGTTTGCTATGTGTCTACAGTTGTGTGCAATTTTTAGCAGCTCTGATTACTTTAGTGCACCTTAGAGTTGGTTTAAAGGATAAGTCTGGTGTTATTCTATTTTTTCTTATTATCAACAAACCATAATACCATAAGAATCAACAAAACAATAACCACATACCATAAAAAGACCAAAACCAACAACATGTCAGTCCGTCTCTCAATACCTTCTGACTTCCTGTCTGTGGCTCTCAGCTCCGAGCCCATTGGTTCCTACTGGAGACGTAAGTCTTTAAAAACACCTCACAAATATAAAGTTAATTCTTTTTTTAAAGGTTCAGTAATTTCCTAAAACAGCTGGTCACTGTAGTTTTTATCAAACATTACTCTGAGGAAGAAAACAGGAGGAAATAGTGCATTTGTTGGGGACTATTTACAGCTGCAGATTAATCCACATTTGTCACTCTAGTGAGCAGGACGGTGTTTTTAATGCACATGGCGCTGTGTGCATCATTATTAGATAATTAAAGCTGTTAAAATGAAAGAACTTTCATTTGTGTTTTTGTGGTTTTAGAAATACAGATAACTGGCATTCAGCCAGACCTTTCTCCTGCAATGACACTTTGCAAAAATGATATTGTTGGTCTTGTGATATGAGTTTTTTAATGCTGTTGCCCATCAAGTATTAATTCATTTTTCTGTTTTTCTGACAGATGTTTCTGAAGTTTAAGTAATTGATGAAACCCCTTTTTTTTTTTTCTGGGGTTTTAGCCACTTTTGGGGAGTTAACATGTTTTACATCCAATTCCTGTGTTTTTAGATCATCAGGATTCAGTATTTATCCATTAAAACTTTTGTCCAAGCAGCACAGAGACAGAGGGGACTTTGAAACAGCATATTTAAAACTTTCATTTTGGGAAATAAAACAGCAAGTCTTTATTTTACAGATCTCCTGGGAGGTTTCTTGGAAAGAGCTTCCAGAGACAAAGTTATTTTAGTTGAGTTGTGTTAAGTTTTTATTAAATTGTTTCTTTTAAATAACTGCTCCATTTTGATAAAAACTTGCAGAAAATATAATAATCCACCCTAAAAGCAGTGGTGTTTAGGCGACTCATAATCTCAGTGTTTCTAAAATAATCAAAGTGCTGGTTCGATCTTTGTTGCAGAGTCATTTAATTCAGAGTTAAAGTCCTTTTTCATGAGGTGTTCACACTATTTTGTCCATCACCTGCAGGAGGAGGAGGAGACACATGAGATTAAGAAAAGGAGGAAGAGGTGAAGGAGGAAGGAGCAGGGGGAGGAGGGAGTGAGGAGGAGACATGGTAAGATAAAGAGGAGGAGGAGGAGGCCGATGAAGAGAGCAGATAACAGTAGAATTAGTGGAGTTTCATTGATTAGCTGTAGAACAGAAGTGTGCGAGCATTGATCGGCTCTCAGGAACAGTTTTACAGGATTTGGACTGAAAAAGAAGAAGAAGAAGAAGACAACAGTGTGTTCTGTAGAGAAAGAGAAGAAGAAGAAGAAGACTGACAGTCTGACGCTGATGTTCTGTCTGCAGATACAGCTCAATGGTCAGTTTGAGGTCTAAATGAAAAAATACGTTTTTTAGTGTTATGTAGTTTAAATTGGCCTTATATGACCAAAATTGCAACACACCATCTATTATGTGTCTACTTACCTGTTTATATCGTGTGCCTGCAGTGTAAAGTACATTTAATATAAATTATGAACACTTTACATCAGTATTAATATGTAATATAATCCATCCGTTATGTTACAGAGACAGATTGTTTTGTTTTTTACAGATTTTAAAGGACTTGACTATTAGGATTATTAGGATCCATCACAGAGAGCATCATGTCATGTCGGATGGTAATACAGTTGTGTTTGTGTCGACTGATTCGAAATTTGGTGTGTTCAGGTGCTGGTTGGAAGCTCTGACATCTTGATATTTGAGAGCTGATTGTGACACAGGGACCGTATTACTGCAAAAAAACATCCCAAAATATACGTTATCCTTTCCGAAGCATTGATGTTTGCCTATTATTTGTTCTCAGAATTTTATTTTCTGACGCTCTACATGAATGTAGCGCTTTCCGGCAGCTGACTCTCAATCCTCACAAGTCAGAGATTTCCACTAGTACTTGAATGCACCACAGCAGCAGATGAACACAGCTTTTTAGATGAACCTGGGCCGTGATGCAGAAGTGTACTCAGGGTGTGGTCGGTACACTCTGACATCACTTTCTTAGCCAATAGACTTACAACAGGACTAACATCTTAGCCTCAAGATGCTTTTGGAAAACAGGGCTCTGGGTTTTCATCCAGAAGAGGTCAGTGAAACTCTACTTAGCTTGGTGTTAAGTTCCTCTTTAAGAAAACTGCTCTTCAGTACCTTAGTACCAGGTAAAAGTAATGTTAAAATGGGGGGACTGACTTGAAGTCACCTGAAATGTTCTGTAAACGATTACTAGTAGAGTCTGTGACGCCCTGCAAGGTGTCAGCCGAAACAACCCTCTCCTCTGACACTGTTCATAATGTGTCTCATTGCGTCTCAACACACTCTTAAGGGCCGATTAAATTCTATTTCTGCGCGCCTGCATTCACTCCTCTTTTACAAAGTTTTTCTGGGGTTATTTTTAGCAGAGCAGACGTTTTAGAATATCTTTATCTTTTTCAGCAGAAGTCCGAGAAACTTCCAAACGCACCAGGAAGTTTTGCCTGAAATGCTCTTTGAAGCAGATTTAAGTTTCCGTGTGACCGTCCTGCACTGGTGGCATCTACGCACAGAGATGTCACCACTGAATAAATTATTCTTGGGGAAACATTTGCTTTTTTTGGGGAGTTTTGTTAAGGTACCTTTTTTACCTTCTTTGCTTGGAAATTTTTAAATTTAAAAATACTGAATCTTGGCACCAAAAATCACCTCACAGCAGCTTCAGTCCAAAACAAAAAAAGATCATATAATCTCGAGAAAACTCAGAACTCCTCGGTATGTTTCTGTGTGTGTGTGTGTGTGTGTGTGTGTGTAGGTGAGAGAAAGTGTAACACCTTTAGACATGATAACTCACAGCTGCATTAGTGACTCACTGACACACACACGTCACACACCCAGTGATAAACACATTTGAAACACACACACACTCATCACACACACATCGTCCTCTGACGGTGAAGCAGCCATTTACATGCCAGTGTTGCTTCAGAGCTGCTGTTAAGTGTTTTTAACTGATAACTGGACCGCATTCCTGACTGGAAACACACACACACACACACACACACACACACACAGGGTAGGATATCTCTGTAGCGTCTGCTCGGTCCAGACAACGACAAGATTTACTCTCTGTAATAAGGTCAAAAGGTCAAAACACTGTCAGTAAATTTCAGACACACTTTCTGTCTCACACACACACACACACACACACACACACACTCAGCTGTTGGTTGAGGTTGTGCAGATCGCTCACCAACAGCTGTCTCTCAGAAATAAAGTGTGTGTGTTCAGCACAAAATCCCAAACTACCAAATATTCTTGTTTCAGAGCTCTAAATTTAATTTGAATCTACACAAGGAATAGTGCAGCATTTTGGGAAATACATTCATTCACTTTCTTGCCGAGAGATAGATGAGAAGATCGATACCTCTCATGTCTGTGCAGAAAACATGAAGCTACAGCCAGCAGATGCTTAGCTTAGCTTTGCTTAGCTTAGCACAGCTAGCTTGGCTTTATTTGCAGTTAGCTAGTTTAGTCCAGTGGTTCCCAACCTACGAGAATCAGCAGATAAATTTGAGGCTCGAGATGATTAACGGGAGAGGAAAGAAAGAAAAAAACAAAGTTCTAAAACACAAATCTGAGGAAAGCTGCAGTGATGAATTTGCACATCCATATTTGTTCCACATAAGGTTTACATCTGTCATGTTTTGTAATGCAGAGAAGTTAGAAATAAAAACGAGTCGGCCTCTGTCAGCAGACTGCACACTGACAGACACGTTACAGAAGAATAAAGAAACAGCAAATGTGAATTTCAAGAGAATATTTTTAACTCTGAAGGCGACTCAGTTTACCTTCAGCTGGAATTTCAGATTTTGCTGTTTTAAATGCACCAAAAGCTTTTTTATTTTAGGCATAAAATCTGAGTTTCGCTATGAATTAGTAGGATTTTTTTTTTTTTTATTTCAGTGCAAAATGCAAATAAAAGAATGTCTGTGTTTGGTAGATAGCCTGATTTGTGTGTGTGTGTGTGTGTGTGTGTGTTTGTGTGTGTGTGTGTGTGTGTTTGTGTGTGTGGACAGTGACAGAGCAGTAAGTGAAGCACTGACAGCAAAGATCAGTGACTGAAAGAGAGAGCTGTAATCCGCCCTCTTAAAAACACAGGCCGTCACTGTAGTGTGTGTGTGTGTGTGTGTGTGTGTGTGTGTGTGTGTGTGTGTGTGTGCGCGTGTGTTAATCCTCCACTCTTACCTCCACTCTTCTGGTTCTTGTAAATATAAAGAGGCAGAGACTGACAGATGAGACTCTCCGTCTCTCTGACATCCTTCAGTTTCACTAAAAAGCTCAAAGTAAATAATCAGGTTCATTCTACTTACTGTTTCTTCATTAGACGTGTAGTTGATTCAAATATTTCAAAATTGCAAAGCATGTTATTAAAGTGTGGTTACATTAACTGCATCGTCCACAGTTTGTTTCCAGTTGCATGTCACAGCTCTGTCTCTCCCCTTGTTTCTTTTTTACCCAAAAAATAATCTTAAAAAGAAAAAAAAATCAATCTGTACATTTATGTGATTTAAGTATGTTTAAATGTACGTGAGAAATTCTTGAATCACCATCTTGATTTCCCCTCAAATGTCCCTTTAGGGTTTCTTAAAATTTAGAAAAAACACTTTCCACTGTGTGCAATGTTTATATGACGTGTGTATATTTATCATGTTTATGATGGAGATAGATAAGATGAGATAACTTTATTGTCTGTCACAAAGTAAAGGAACTTTTACTTTGACGAGGCTCAACAATAAATAATTCACACACACACACACACACACACACACACACACACACACACACACACGTAGAATAGGACTACAACTGTTAAAACTACAACTGACAGTGTTTAGAGTACAGTGCTTATTTTAATCTATAAATATTCAAGCACCATGTTTTATGGCTTCTCTGTGACACAAAAATGTCTCGTGCCTAATTTTATTTATTGTCCAGAAATGACACACTTTGTATTTTTGGAAACTTTGGATCTGCATAAAAAAATTAAATACATTTCAGAGATATTACAAAAAGTGTGTGCCACTCACAACATGAGTTTTTAATGTTGATCATTCAGCTTTTTTTTTTATTAGCAGAGCTAAAGTGGTATTATTGAGTTTCTGATATTGATCAACAGGCGTTTGAACCCTTTGCAAATTGTTGTGCTCTGGAAACTTTTTGCAGTTTTAAAAGACAACAGAAAATGTTGCTTGTGAACCAAAAATACTGTTCAAAATAAAATGTGGTTTGGTGGAGATTAGAAACAATTACTCATTGTTTAAATATTTTTTAAGCAGTAAACATCATCATTATAAACTGAATAAATTTGGGTTTTGGACTGTTGGTCGAACAAAACAAGATATTTAAAGACATCACATTGGGCTTTAGGAAATTGTGGTTTTTTTTACTAATTCCTAATTTTTTTCCCAAATATTTTATGTGAAAAAAAATGACTGTCAGAATAATTGATAATGCAGATCATCATTAGTTGCAGCTCTAGTGGAGATTAACCAGTATTAAAAACATGTTGATTGAACACAGCTCTGAGCCTCAGCTCCTCCAGCAGCTCGTATGATGTGTGGTCTCAGTATGTGAATATAAAGCAGTGCGGTGCTGAAAGCGTCGTCTGTCCCGGACAAACTGAAGGTCAAACAACGATCATTTATTGAGCTTTAACAAAATAAAAAATCAAGTTTTGTCACGCTTGTTGTGCTCAGATGGAAAGATGACAGGCGGAGCTGAGGGCTGACGCTGGCAGCAGCCTGCCAGTGTTTGCAACATTTTCTGGCTGTTGAACTAAACAACATGTTATATTTGGCCGTTTGTCTTGCGGATGGAATTTTGTAGCGATGGATTCGATAAACATACGCAGCCAAAATGTCTTTGACAGAACAGCATCGAGCTAGAAACCAGCTGCTGGTCGGAGAGGCTGCAGGACGCTTCACCGTGCCGCCGGCAGAGGCTCACACACAGGTGCTTCTGCTAACGAGGCACAATATAACTTATTATCAGTATATATAACTCTATATTATAATATCAAAACCACAAAGTCAGAGCAATACACAACCCACAGGCATCATGGCAAAATGCAGAAATTCACAAATAATTATTTAATAGTGAAGTTGAGTGTGTTTAATATTTGAAATTGAATATATGTTTGAAATTCTTATTTCTAAAGCACAGCAAGAGACCTTTATTAGTATAGCACCTCAGGAAATTCAAAGTACATGATTTAAAAACCCAATGAAGAGAAAAATACATTGATTAATGTAGAATAAAAGATCATTTATCCAGGAATCCAAATTTCACCGTGTCCCTCTGACCGCTAGAAGGCTGTCCCATTTTGTTTCAGGCTGGGCTGTCCAGGTGTATAAATGCAACACAACACAACACATGTTCTTATATTGTATGACCGCTGATGCCTTTATTTGCCATTTTATGGTAGTTTAAGCAGCAAATGTGTAACAGCACACTGTCACATTCAGCCCGAGGAATTACGGTACGCTCATGATGGACAAATCTGGAGTTATGTCGAGTGCTAACGATCAGTGCGAATGCAGGAAGTAGTGCGGCCTTTATGCAACTCTGTGTTGATATACTATTATATTTGCAACATATGGTACCGTTTGAAGGAATAATGCCACCTGAATTTAGTTTTTTATGGTTATGTTCAGGCACTCAAAGCTCTTTGTTAAGGTTAGAGAAAGATGGTGGTCATTTGTTAAATATTGAACATATATATGACATATATGAACACTGAACATAAAGCACAATCTTTCCCTGACCTTAACCAAAGGAGTTTTGTTGCCAAAATCCAAGACTTATGTCACGCCTCTTAATCTTCAAAACACGTTGCCACTTAACAATATCTAAGCAGAAAAACTCAAAACGTATCTTAACACAAAATGAATTAATTAAGTATAGAAACGTGGTTTTTAGGAGACAGGATTGCTTTATGTCATGAGGCAGAATGTAAGAGTGTGGAGTTTGGAGTGGCAGATGGGAGTTAAGTGAGTTAATATCCACTCATTGTTTGCTTTTTTTTTTCAACCTAACCTTAACCAGACTGTAGTTGCCACGCACAGATATTGTAGAAAGAAAGAATCTTCAAAATCATGTCATTTGCTGAGGTTTTTCTAGAATCGTATAATATTAACATACAGTCTGGCAAAGGGTTGTAACATCAGGCGAGTGTTTTATGTCTGTATTACCCATAACAACATAATTAACAGTAATATTTGATTTGAAGTTGACTTACATCTAGTGGTCAGAAAATACATAATAATATAGCTTTAACCTACAGTTGTTTTATAACCATATATTTACCATTAACTTGCTAGTTTAGAGCTTCTTATTGCTTTTATTTATTTTTATTTAACCTTTATTTAAGCAGGCAAGTCATTAAGAACAAATTCGTATTTACGATGGTGGCAAAAGGCAAAGCCTGATGAGGGAAGGGGGTAGGGGCTAAAAACAGATGACAAAAATTAAAAAGACAGCGGCACACATCCAACAAGACATTTCAACACACACACACACCACTTACATAGACTCACAACAAGCATTACATAAACGTAGCTAGCAGACAACGACACCAGGCAACACGGTGGCCGCAGAAAATACCTTTTTCAGGATTTATGATGTTTAAACTGAGTAACGTTTAGGTTACAGAGATCTGTAACAACTATTTCAGCCCCACCAAAATCTGCCTACCTATAGTTTTGTACTGCCTTTGGGTGCTCCCGCTCTGCTTTTTGGAAAGCGAAAGCCGGGCAGAGCAGAGTAAACCGGAGCAGAGCGACGCGGGAGGCTGTTAAACGTCCTGTGATTTGTTTAAACAGACGTCAGTGACAAATGGCTGCGAGTAACAAAAGCTTTAAACAACAGCAGAGTGCAGGAGTTTCATTACAGGCTGCAGGCGGCGGGGAACATAACACACCACACACACGTTTGTACTGCTATACTTATGAGGACCCTCAGCGACATACCCCCCCCCCCCCCCAGTCCCTTAACCTAACCTAAACTTACTTCTAACCTTAACCCTGAAAGCAACACTTTCTTTTTAAAAAACATCCCATTGAAGAAGTGAGGCGCAGACAAAATGTCCTCACTCTCAAGTTCTCACACTGGTCCTCACGAAGATACAAGGACGAGAGAAACACACACACATCATTCCTACCCCTAAACAGATAGCACTCAGAGGAGGAGGGTGGAGGAAAGGACTGCAGGCGGAGGAATAACCGAGAGATTTATTGCTTCATCTGTAAAATTACTGTAAACAAAAGACACCATGATGGACAGAATTAGTCCTCATGTGTCTCCAGAGTAAGACCGCATTTCCCATCAGCCCTGTTGCCTCCTACTCTACATGTTACTGTAGAGCTTCACATTGTATATTTGGTGGTTTTGATTTTAGGCTTTTGACGAAAATGGAAATTAGTTTTAGTCATTTGATTTTTGTTAGTTTTAGTCAACAAAAAGTGAAGACATGTTGGTTATAGTCTCATTTTAGTCAAGCATTTTAATTTTTCTGTCTTCTCAGCATTTTAAAGGTTGAGTTTGGGTTTATTAAAATAGATATTTTAGTGCTGGTTTAAGTTTTAAACTAACACTAACTTCTGTAACTTTGACAAAGATATTCAGATTCAGAGACACACAGAGAGAAACAGGGAACTGAATCCAAATTTTACAATGGAATTACATCTTAAAGATAAACAAAATGTCTACACAATCCAGGAAGTAACCACAAACATACATGTATGAAAAGAACATAACACAGTGTAACAGACGAGATAATGACTGAGAGTAAGGCAGGAGAGTCTGCAGACAGACAGACAGATTAAAGTGCTTACATGCAGAGAATTATAAATGAGGCTGTTTCCTTTGATTCTCGCAGTCATTTACAGCATTGATTGTTTGCTGGCTGTATGGACAGCAGAGAGGCCGGCTATTGGCTCAGGTCATCACCTTATAAACGCACTCAACGCCTCCTCAATACAGTCACACTGCATCACCACGGATGGATGGAGGGATGGATTAATAATGAACACAGAGAGAAGCTGACGGACATCGACTTGTTTTAACTGCTTCTTGTAGCTGTGAATCCTTCTCTTTTATGTATACAGTTTACATAAGTTGAGTGCTCTTTACAAACTACAACCCCAAACACAACACCAATATTTGATTTCTGTTTTCACATGTTGAGGTGGGGATCAACCAGACCACATGTGCAAGACAACATTATCAGTTTGAGTTTTAACATTTTGTTTAATTCATGTATTTTGTCTACATGGTGTTACTCGATCTCCTCTAGAAAAAAGGACAGAACTACTGTTGCAACAAAATAACTGTATTTACTAACTCAAAAAAGTGAATTTAGTGTTACGGTACCTTTATATTTTTCTATAAATAAACTAACAAAACAACACACCTAAAAATTTGAATTCTTAAAAGGGCACTTCATCATTAAAATCTAGAGTTTACTCGCCATGAGTAGTAATACTCTATAATGTCTTCTGTGTCTCTGGAGGATCTTTGTCAAGTCTGAGAGAGCAGAGAGGCGAAGTCTCTGCCCTCCCGCGTCCACCATGGGACCTTATTTTGGAAAACATATGTACGGTAGTCAACGGCAAGAGACAAATCATTTTTTGATCCTGTTTGAACTGTGCCATGAATTACACACATGATGTTCGTCAGTTTAAAAGATCATTTTGCAAGACAGTGGCAGTTTGTCGTGAAGACGGTAAAGTTCCACTTAGTTTTGTGTGAAACCGCTCAGTGAGCTCCATCTCTCGTCTCACACAATATACGTAATATACAATATATTCTAGACCTGCTCTATATGAAAGTATAGAGCAGTGCCCTGAGAGAACTTTGTTATGATATGGTGCTATATTAAAAGAAATTTTTTTTTTTAAAAACGTCACCAACACCCACACCAACATGGCCGTCAGTGTAACGTGTTTCATCCAGCAAGTCCTTTTTATCAGCTGGGAAGCAGAGAACGAGGCGTTAAATTCTCGGATGTCGTAGCTTCAGGCTCTGGGAGCTTGTGGAGAGAGAAAGTTATGACGTCACTTATGCGACTTTTGGATGGTTAGTCTTTCTAATGACGTATTTTCACAGTCTTATACGACACACTGCGACTTTCTTGACTTGCAAAATGATCTTTTAAACTGACAAACAGGATCAAAAATTGACTACCGTACATATTGTTTCGAAATTATGTCCCATGGTGGTCCACAGGAAGGGGAGGGGCCTGGTGATGTCATGGCGATGTCACCAAGGTTATCTCACCCTGTGATTGGAGACTACAGATTTATAATAGAAAGCCTGTGTTACAAACTGGAGGTGTGTAAACGACACACGGGTGATTACTAGACAGGAAGAGTCTGACGATAGAAGCTGAAGAGTTGCATTATGGGAAATGTAGGATCCAGTGTTTTTGAAGCTCACCTCATACAATGGAGTGTAAATCTGAAAATGCTGACATCTGCTGCCTCGGTTTTGACCATTCTTGATTGATTTTGACCTTTTTCACGTTCTCTGGTAGGCAGCCGTTTTCCAATCTATCCATTTTTACTATAAAGCTACGATGTACAGGGAAATAAAACTTCTTCCTGGAGCCCACTGTAAAACTATTTTGTGCACTAAATTTCTGATATCAGCAGGTTCTGAGGTTGGAGTGGATGTGGATTGAGTCCAACTGGATGAGATTTTGAGAGTTTGTCCTGAGGGTGGCACCAGAGGAGAGGTCTTGGGTCATAAAAAGATAAAGCGTTCATTCTCTGCGCAATCTGACAATTCAGTTTAAAAAGGAAGAGGAAAGAGTAAAAGCCAAAATCATTAGGATTCATCCTCTGGAGACCCTGAGTATCCACAGAAAGGTTTTTACTGCAGGCTGGTCAGTTGAGATTTGTAGCACTGGACGGACTGATAGCTCCATCTGCCACAAGAGCAGCATAAAATAAAAAAGCTTCTTCTTTTCCTAAATGGAGACTTGTTTGGTTTACGTTTCATGTTCATGCATCTTGTTTCTGTCACTCTGAAAAAGTATTTTTAGACCTCAGAACTTGTTTTTATGGCGGAGTCGCTGGCAGATGGATCAGCGAGGCTTTTAGGCAGGTGTAAATCAGCTTTGTATAACGTTTAACACCCAGCAGGCCTGTAATAACCACAGCTTCGGCACGCCTGCGGATAAGAGGCTAATGATTTGTTGCTGAGGCTTGTTTAAAACTTTCAAATCAACTGGAGTTATTTCTTTTTGTGAAAGAAGCTGCAAGTACAGGACTCGACCTTGACCTTAAACTGAAACACAATCACACAATTATGCGATGGATCTCTAAAAAAATACAGATTTTTGACTTTACTTTACCATAAATATGCTTATACTACCTACAGTTTTACAGTTCATCACTTAAACTAATCTTTGGATATAAATACTCTGGTTGTATATGTTCAGCTCCACAACATAAAGCAGTTTGAGATCTTCTCCATCCTCTTAAAAAGCAACATTTCTTGAAGTGAGACTTTGCATTGACACTTGTGTAACTTCCAGTTTAAAGTGGAACTCATGGTGTCATGAAATACTGTGTGTCCTAAACATGGCAGCAAATATTGTAGGAGTGAAATCTCATAGGATTTCAGATGCAACATGCCTCCAGGGACATCCCAACTCTGCATATCTATTATCCATATATCTATAAAAGTTTTTATATCTTTTCTCATGAGATTCTTTGACGCGCAGAGGAGACTGCACATCTCTGGCAGTTAGCTCGTCCTCTAATTTAAACATCCTCCCCTCTGTTCTTTCATATCTGTAACACGTCCTAATGCTTTTATATCCAGTGTCTGTTTTTATATCAAAGTCAGACATATAAAACACAATCAGGAAAGAGAAAACAGACTTTAGCTATATGAAAATTACATATAAAATCTCTCCAAAAAAGAAAAGCCAACAACATACGTTAAAAAAAACCCAAATCCCAAACAAAACAATGGATTAATACATAAAAAACATGATGGTGCACAGTTTGTCCATACCTAACGTGTCATATTTTGCACTTGAAACGAATGAATGACTAAATAGAAACAGAGGTCTCCTGTTGGACAAGCTTTTTAAGGAAGTCCATGAATGAACCCCACTTATTTTCAGTAGTCGTGGTTTAATTGGCTTGAAGATAACAGAAATATACCATGTTGTTTTCCTCTTTAAGTTACATACAGTAAGAAATATATCAAGTAAACATTATATAAAATATATGAAGACCATATAAACAATACACGAAACACAAAACATTGCTTTCTTTGAAAACGACAATGTTGAATGTCACTATCACATTTTATCTTACTTTCTATAAGTCCTTTATATTATATTTAAATACCACTCCTACCTTCCTTGCTCCAGTTATGTACGCCTATGCCCAAGTAGAGTGGAAACAATTTAAAAAATGTTGGCAGTGTGAATTGTTTTTATTTTATGACTTTATTTGACAGGGACATTAATCACTGATTAACGGGGAAAAAACCCAACTGTAAACTAGAACGAGTTGTTTTTCATGTCTTGCCCCTGGCCAGATTTTAAAAAGCCACCATAAAAATAGATTTAAACGACATACCTTATAAAAATAATATGCACAACATAACAAATATACACAGAATAGAACAGACACTGTCTGTGTCTACTTGATGACATTTTCTTTTTGTGCTGATATTTATTGTTATGATGGACATAACTGAAACATAAAAATTCTATATATTACAAAGTTTACAATGTACTTAGTTATTTTAATGTTTTGCTTGGAGGAACTACTTAACTCTGCGCACATTTCCTGTTGCTGTAATGTAGTGATGGTTCAGCATGGCGGAGTGATACACGAGGGAAGGGTCGTTTGGCCGCGGTTTTCTTGTTCAAGTTTGAGGCGGACATTTAGTAAGTAAGTTGGCCTTTCTTTGAATTACCTCCAACCCGACATTAGCTAATTGTAATACTCGAACTGGGTACCTGTTACCTAATAATCGGCTTGTCCGTACTGCTTCGTTTGGGGACATTACTGGTTAAAAGTTTGCCTCAGACCTCCCGGAGGGAAACTAGCTGCTTGTTGCTCGGCTCGTTTCCCCGCTGTTTTCTTCAGGCTAGCGACCTTCAGAAGACACGTGTGGTTTAAATAATGTGGGTTCAGTATAAAGGGAGGCACTGTCCTGTTCCCCTCTCAGATACACGCGTATAATGTTCATCTCCCCCCTATGGATAACTAGCTTAACCTCCGCTACGATGAAGTGTGTCGCAGTTTTCTTTGTATTTTAACATTTAACTTGGTGGCTTCATTATGCCGCTCATAATAGCTTAGTGTTAATCAATGTCCTTTATGTTTTATGTAAGCATGATAAAACGTTTTATTTATTGACTGGGTGCTGTTGTGTCCTAATGGGTTGTGTGACCTGGAAATGCTTTTAAATGGAGAAACCTGTAAATCGTTGTTTTTTTGTATGAAGATTGGTGGAATGAGAGAGTGGCCGACTGGTTTCCACACTAGGATCTGAAACACACACAGTTCAGTCACAGTGAGCTGGCGCATCAGACACGGAATAAATCGAATAGGATATTTTATAGTAATTTTGAACATCTTAATGGACGACTTAAGCTTCATAATGTTTCCGCCATGCATGAGTGACGTTGCATGATCCTTTTTTAAACAGCCAAAATTTAAGACATCTTATGTGTAGTAGTCTAATGACTGAAACAGAATGGAGTCGAGGTGGTGACTGTGCTTATTTTTCAGAAGTCTTGAGATGATTTCTGTTGTAACAGGTAGAGCAATTTGTTGATTAGTCGAGTGAAAACTGTGGAGATGACAGTGGACTTTAGGAGGAGCCCCACAACGCTGCCCCCCCGTCACCATCCTGAACAGCAGTGGTGCCAACCTGCCCTCCGTTCAGGACTCATACATCTCCAGAGTCAGGAAACGGGCAGATCCATCACACCCTGGACTCAACCTGTCCCATCATCTCCCCTCTGGTGGACGCTACAGGACACTGTACGCCAAAACAACCAGACACAAGAACAGTTTCTACCCACAGGCCATCGCCCTGATGAACACACAGTGTCAGGAACAATCCCTGTGCAATAACCCTGTGACAAACTTCCACTGTACCTGTAAATTATATTTCCTCATTGCTTAAATACACAGTTCTTAAACATGTAAATATCAGTCAAACATAAATTACGCACGCTGTGCATACTGTATATACTGTCATATCCACCTACCTCATGTATATAAAGCAACGTGTTTCATTAATCGTATTTATTTCAGCCCCATTGCACTATTGTCTTACTGTCTACAAATGTTATTGTTGATGTTGTTTATATATATCTGTACATAGTAGTTTAACGTGTATGTTTACCTTGTAGAGCTTGTTGTCCTTGTTTTTAGCTCGATGTATGTCTATTTCTGTGTATGTACATCGAGAGCAACGAAAAACTGGAGTCAAATTCCTTTTATGTGTGCACATACCTGGCCAGTGAAGCTGATTCTGAAAGAAAACAAATTGGCATCTTTTTCAATAATCAATTGCCAGTTCTAGACTGTCAAATTTAAAGATAAATAAGGTAAATTAAATATTTGTGGGTTTGGACTGTTGGTCGAACATAACGGGAATAAAGGACATCACCTTGGACACTGGGGATTAGTGGGCATTTTCACTATCTTTTGATTGTTATAAAATAAACAATTGAATCTTAATTAATTGATAATGAAAATAATTGTTGCAGCCCTAGTCATCAATTGTATCTGATGATACTGCCCTTTATAGATGAAAAAGTATTACTATTTTTACAAATACACAGAGCATAGAGGTCATTACAGTACTTAATCATAATGAGCAGAGCTGTCTAAAGTCAGCTTTCAGTTCTGACCCTGTGTGTTTGTGTGTTCCAGATCTATGATGCAGAGGGGACGTTACAGCACTTCATTGATGGTAATGATCCCAGTAAGTCGAGCTGGATGAGGTATATCCGCTGTGCCAGACACTGTGGGGAGCAGAACATGATGGTCGTACAGTACAGGTAAGGACTTGTACCAGGAGTGTGTAGAAGTCATTGACTGTATATAAAGATGGACGCTGTGTCTCCACTTCCGCCCACTGTACAAAAATGAAGCCAAAATATCCCAGATGGGGGTGTAGCCATGTTATGCTGGTGATGTCATTTGGAGCCAGAGTCTGTGCAGTAGTGATTGGTATTGAGGTTCCACCCGTACATGCGCCCAAACCAATCACAGCACACCACAAGTTGTCAATCATAATGTCACCCCCACATAAGTTTCTTTAAAAAATAAAACCAGTGCTTCCCTTTGTTTGATTTAAATTCATTATTATGTCAGGTATCTACTTTTATTTTATTAGAATCCTCTTTGTTGCACCAAAACCGGATTTTAGGCTATTTATAAATAGTATATTCAGTTCAGTTTTATTTATATAGCGCCATATCATAACAAGGTTATCTCACATCTATATGTGATCATGCAATAAAGTAAGATAAAACAACATTTCTGACTGTAGCAAACATTGCAAACACTAAAGCACTGTCACACCCCACCTACCAATAAATGAATGGACTGAATGCCTGGTCTACCTGGTCAAACCTTTACATATAAGGGCAAACTGGCATCTGCAAACTGACCATTAGCAGCTAACATTATCGTTGTTACTTCAACCATTTAACAGAAAAAAGGATTACAGAAATGTTAGACGTAACACTGAATTGTAACTATAAAGACTACGGTTTGTAGGCAAACTTTTCAAGCCCACTTAGATAAGTTAATTCCATTACACTAATGCTACCACGCCCTAAACAGAAGGCTTTTGTCAGTTGTTTTACATTACCCCTAATGTAAGAAAAAACATTAATCAGTCAATCAGTGCGATCAATAGTTTATTTAAAGAAACAAGAGAAGACATTTCCAGAGTTGAGCATCTCTTCTTACAAAAAATTAAGAAATTAAAATAACTGTGACTTATTTATGTGATGACCATTTAAACATGAACATATATTCATCAGCAAGCAAAAACAAAACAGACAACTAAAACAAATACAACAGTTTAGACATTAGAGGTCTTAACACAGTATGTAGATAAACAAATATAGTAAATATGAATTTTAACAAAAAACAACAGTAAAGCTTTATATGGTAGAAACAAATATTTGAAAATTTTACTTAAAACATGACACAGTCAATATTATAATTGATCAAAGTGAACTTACAGCTGTAATGGCCTTCTTTTGTTAACCCGTGTGTTTACAATGATACACATAACTCTACACATAAAACACTAAATCAAATCAAAAAGTTCTTATAATGCAGTGTAAACTATTACTGTCCATGATGGTGATTATTCAGAGTTTATATAATGAATATATATGACAGAGATTTGTCCCACGTTGTACTCTTCCTTCTCTATTTACAGCCCTCAGACTGCATTATTTCTAATAGTTAAATGATAAACATTGGGTTAATAATGACAATAATAAACAGACCAACATTATACTCCACTGCAATCCATCCTCTTGCTTCAGATCCTTTATTTCCTCGTTGTGTTTTTGCTTCAGATATCCAGTGTTGCTCTCATGCTCTTGCTTCAGATCCCTTATTTTTTCATCCTGCTCCTGCTTCAGTTGTGTTATTTCGTCTTCATGGTTGTGCTGCAGGTCCTTTATTTCTTGGACATGTTTTATCTTCAGATCCTTTATTGTGTTGTTGTGGTCCTGGTTCAGACCTGTTATTCTGTCCTCATGCTCTTGTTTTAGATCCGTCATTTTTTTATCATGCTCTTGCTTCATGTCCTTTACAGTGTCATCATGTTCTTGCTTCAAATTATTTTTGTCGTTGACATGTTCTTGCTTCAGGTCTTTTATTTTGTCCTCATGGTCTTGTTTTAGAGCCGTTATTTTGTCCTCATGGTCTTGTTTTAGATCTGTTATTTTGTCCTCATGGTCTTGTTTTAGATCTGTTATTTTGTCCTCATGGTCTTGTTTTAGATCCGTTATTTTGTCCTCATGCTCTTGTTTTAGATCTGTTATTTTGTCCTCATGCTCTTGTTTTAGATCTGTTATTTTGTCTGCATGGTCTTGTTTTAGATCTGTTATTTTCTTATCATGGTTTTGTTTTTGAGCGGCCATCTTTTTATCATGGTCTTGCTTCAGGTCCCTCATTTCCTTGATGTGGTCTTCCTTCAGATTCTTTATTTTTTTGTCATAATCATGTTTTAGCTCCATCTTTTCTTGGAGGTGGTCTTTCTTCAGATTCTTTATTTTGTCTCTGTGCTCCATTTCTTGATTCTTTATTTTCTCATCATACTCTTGCTTTAGGTTTGTTGTTTTGTCGTCATTCTCTTTTTTCATTTGATGTAGTTTGTTGAGGGGGTCAATATTTTGTATTTTGAAGTCATGAGCTTGCACTAGTCCCTTTACTATGTCCATGAAGCCAGATAATCCTAAATTGTTGTCATGCTCTTGCTTCAGGTGCTTTATCTTCTCCTCATACTGCTGTGTCAGATCCTGTATTTTGAATTCATACTCTTGCTTTAGATCCACCATTTTCCTGTCACTCTCTTGTCCTTGAGCTATTGATTTTTTGTCGTTTTCTTGCTTTAGTTCTGTTATTTTCTCATCATGCCTTTGCTTCAGTTCTGATATTGTTGCATCATGGATTTGTTTAAGATGTGTTATGTTGCATTCATGCTCTTGTTGCAAATCCTTAATTTTCTCATCATGCTCTTGGTTGAGATCTTTTATATTGTCACTGTGCTTTTTTTTCAGATCTGCTATGTGCTTTTCATGCTCTTTCTTTACATCTTCCAGTTCTTCATCATGCTTTTCTTTTAGTTTCTTTTTTTCATCAGCATACTTTGCCAGATTAGCAAAGATCTTGTTGGTCTTCTGTTTAAATTCATTCAATTCATTCAATTCCTCAACCATCTCTCTCTTTTCCTTTTCGTACTTCTTCTTCATTTTCTCCAGTTTTTTCTTAAAGTCTTCCTCCAATGCTGTTCGCGTCTTATCTTCTTGTTCTCTTCTGATTTGAGCCTCCCTTTTTGTCTTTCCAGATTTCATGTTTTCATCTTCTGCAGCTTGATACTCCCACCATTCTATTACTTCTTTTTCCCAACACTTGTATCTTCTCATCTCTTTTTTATATTCTTCAAACATTTGATTTATTTGTTTTGTTGGTGATTTAATTTTTATCTCCCTGGCATAGACGGCAGGGAGAATTCCCACGAAGGAACTCGAATGTCCACACTCCTCGCCAACCTTTTTCAAACTCTCGTTGACTAATGAAGTCTTCTTAACGTCCCCTTTCCAACAGGAGTTGCAACATTCATTCACTGCCATGGAATCAACTTTGTTATTCAAGGTTACGCATTGTCCCATGTTATCACTTAGCATATTTTCTATTTTTTCCATCAACAGTTGAAGTTTGTTATTGGGAATTTCATCTTTTTGATCAAGGTTGATTGTGTGCTGCCTTTGGTTGCAGTCTTGGATAACATTATCCACTGCGGCATTCTTTTTCTCTTCATTTTTTGTTATGATGACCATTGAGTATGTATTGGCATCTTGGCCAAACATACTGAGAATGGCCTTAAGAGCTTGTCTTTTCTCTTCTGTGAAATCAGAAGGCTTCACTAACAGTAACATCACATTTGGTCCAGATATGAAAAGATTCATGCACTTATTCATTTCTTGTGCCACTGATAATAAAGGGAGATCAAAAATGTCTGGGGTTTTCACTACTGTTAGTGACTTTCCGCTCCATTCTCCACGTGCGTGCACACATTGCTTGTCTTCGAACAGTATCGAACAACGAAAAGCTTTTTGTCTTGTAATTAAGTTACCTATTACTGTCTTGTCCTTATCAGTACCTCCAACCAACACAATATTCAGCTCACGGGCTGCAAAACAAGAAAAAGAAAACATTAAAAGTGTGCACAATTCCAATGAGCACATTTTTTACAGCCTTAGGTGCATTTTCATTTATAAATGTCAGTAATAGTTTATAACTTTTTTTGTCTAATTAAAAAAGCTGTGAGCTAAACTTAAACAGATTTGATAAGGGATTTGAAATAATAAATTATACTTGGTTCAAATTTTACAACCCCTGTGCTTGTGTGACTGCTTGTGCTGGGACATACTATTTTAATATGCTGTAGTGTGTTAAGTTTCATTTGTTGTCCATTTTCTCTTATGCTAGTGGTAGCTTCATATTTGCCGTACAGACATCAGAGTGCTATCAATCTTCTCATCTAACTTTAGCCAAGAAAGCAACCAAGCACATTTCCCAAAATTCCCAAACAATTCCTTAAATCCGTGGTTTATTTCCAGCTCAATAGAGCGAAAGGATAGAGCTAGTCAGTCTGATTAGAATATGGTACCTTGATATTTTAAGCCTTAAACTTTTCCTAATTTAGTCTGACTGTTCTTTAGTAAATAACATCAGATCTGAATTTATCAGTGCAAACATCTTTTAAGCATTATTAGACATTTAAAAAATATTATTTTTGACAGTATAACCACAACTTAGTGTTTGGCCACAGCTACGTCAGGGATTGCACTAAAATAGGAAAGGCTTGCTGAATGCTCAGCTGTCACCAATCACTTCTGTACATGGGCTCGCTGCCATTTGGCGCTGGGCAGGTAGCATAAACTCGTCATATTCGTAAACTTGTCTGAGCTTGTAAAGCAAGAGAGACTTTTACATGACTGATTGGGCTTAAAGCTGCACAGAGCTGCAGACTTTAGGTGTGGATTATTTATCATATTTTAACAAGATTTCAACATATAATCAGATTTAAGACTAAATTACTTCCACTTTCACATAGTTTAACATGACGCACTTACTTGAAGTTGTTGCTGTTCCCTTGCAGTGCAGGGCTGTCATAATGCATTTACTGTATATACAATGTGTGAATCTGGTACATCTGAGAATTACCAAAAGAAAAAAGCTTTAATTAAGGATGTAGTATTGTCTACATCTGCATATACATTACACATACAAATGCAAATTGTTTTTTTGCAGTTGAGTGTACTCACCAGGTGAAATTCTTACTGTGTCACCCTCCTCGGAGCTCATAAATGAAAGTAACGACTTCACACTGGATTTTTATCTGAGACAACCCTTCTCTTACAGAGTGGGCAGGGCACACGGGTATGACCACAATGGGACAGCCCAGTTAGTGTTTATTTGATTCGCTAACTGATAGTCTGCTCTGCTAGTCTGCTCAGGAATTGAATTCAAGCATTTCAAGATGGCTCACTAGAACTACCTTTTTTTTTATTTTTAGAAAGCTTTTATAATTAAACATCTGGGGTCAACTGCGCTGAAGTAAATGGGAACAATAAAACAGAATAACTATCTAAAGCAGGGCAGCATCAGTCGTCAGTGTCACACAGGACACATTCAGGCACAGTACTCCTGGCAACCAATACACATTCACTGTAGCCATGTATGTAAAACCGAAACAGAGACATTATTGAATGTTAATAATGTTCTTATCAGTCATCTAAAGGCTGAATAATAAGGCTTGTCGCAGACAAAAAATTGATGCACAAACAGGATTTTATATTTTTTTCTGAAACATTTTCTTCCTTTAGTCTCAGAAAATAGAGAAGAAACAGTTTTAGAGTGCAGTGTCCTGAAAAAACAATTTGATATCAGTAAATCGTGGAAGCCTTGAGTCTCTGTTCCCACTTGCACATCCTCTTTTGGATGATTTGCAGAGTCATTATATTGGTCAAGTGGATGTGGTAGAAAAATCCCAAAGATGGGCCAGATGTCTTCAGGATTTTCACCACACTATAAGTACACTTCATTACTCAAAAATAATCAAAGTCAAAAGAGTTCAAATATGAATAGAGTTCACTGACATATAGTTCATGGAGCAACAGTCAAGCATACAAGCGCACACAAACCTGAGTCAGTCCATGAAGTAACTGACAATCCAATGCACACATCTTCTCTTAAAGCCATCTTCACCCT
Source organism: Macquaria australasica (assembly GCA_005408345.1). Lineage (NCBI taxonomy): Eukaryota > Metazoa > Chordata > Actinopteri > Centrarchiformes > Percichthyidae > Macquaria > Macquaria australasica. Next base: position 765,525 of record SEMN01000107.1, read on the forward strand.
CCTTCTGTGGGCTCAAAGTTGTATAACCACCTGCTGACCTCGGCCTATCCTGTTCTGAGCCAGACACCACGGTTTCCTCCCTTTTTTGCATATTACTCTTTGGTCAATGAACAGTTGTGTCCACTGAAGATCTTCCTGTTCTGACATATGTCCTCGGCCACCTCCCTGATCAGTAGATAAGTGTACCAACTGAGGAACTGCTTGTTTTCACTCAAGGACTCTTTCCCACTGTCCTCAGAATAATACTCTCTGTGTGATACACTCTAACCTCCCACTGCCAGCTGCTGCACTTCATTAAGAATATAAGACTTCTATGATTATGCCCACATCCAATAACACATGACTACATCATGATTATGACTGAACCTGACTTTACCTGACAACCTAACCATTGTCAGTATGATTGACTTTAATTGACTTATACAGTATATAATACTGTAATATTGATTATGACTTGTTTGACCTCTCTGACCTTACCCTGCAATGATTCAGTACGATTCACCATTATACATCAATATTATACCACATGAATAAAATTTCCCACATGGATCAACAGGCAGGTTCGTTACATGACCACAGTGCTGGAATGATGACCTAAACAGATTCATTTCTCATAATTTCCCTGTCCAGGTTACGAAATCCTTGCTTTGCCAGTCATGATTGGTTATGAACCTAATGTTGATCACCAGTTTCCTGTAAGCTACCAATGTATTTCTCTTTTTCTTTGGTCATCTGTTACCACATGGCTCTTTCTCTGCCCAAAGTTCCCATTTTCTTATAGACACAACACGCACAGAGCATTTTTCTTTTATCTTGTATATTTGTTTTTAATGCAACAGAGTCATTTATTATTAACTTATTTTAATAACAATCGATGAGATCCTATAAAATTATTACTACTGAAAATGTATTGGCACACATTCAGTTCATCACATCACACAGTTGCAAGCACAAAGAAGACATGAGGTCTCGGAGTAGAGTCTCAAACACTTTCTACTATTCTAGTATTTTATTTTCTGCGAAACAGCGTCTTTAAAATGTCACATTGCATTCAGGTCATTAGGTCTACATATAGCTTTCCATACAGGTCAATCACCTTTTAATGATTTTATACAATATGCTTCACTATGGCCACCTCTGTAACAGACTGTGGTTTGTAGACTAATAGACTGTAGTCACAGTAGAGAATACACCAAAGTTACACCAAAATGTAACTATTCAGACACTTCATCTATATACATTTTTAGAACAGTTGAAGTGTGTTTATAAGAAACAAGAATATATTTGCAGATTATGTAGAACATAACTTAACAAAACATTCTTAATGACTATTGAAGGCGTCTTACCTTAAATTAAATGTGACAAATGACAAATACAGTAAAAACCTGTAATTATAAACACAACTGAACTAAAGAATAAAAAAAGATATTTATAGTGTGAGTCTGGATGTTTAGTTACATTTTCTGACTGCACTTATTAATATAAATGAGAAATTAAACATTCCATGTAAAACAAAAATAAATATGCAATCATATCCTTTATGCATTCATTTATTTGCTTCCGTCATCAGGTTTCACTAGTTTACATATAACATTTGCTGTAATCTCTTAAGTGAGTTAAAAGTAAAATAGGTAAATGTCAGTTTAAAGGTTTCATTTGACTTGTGCAAAAAGTCATTTTAAATGACAATATAGGCTGCAGCTAAGATAAGACTTTTGTGACTGGCAAATAATGTACTAGAGTGCGCTGGCCATTTTGAGAATGGTTAACTGGTGTCAGACATTTGCACTTAAAACTGCACATTTAACATATTGTTATTTTTACATCAGACATTGGTTAAACAAAGTAATGGTATCTGACAAACGATGTAGGCCAACTATATACACCAATTCATTGCCAAAAACAAATTCTATTTCGCTTAATATTTTAAGTCCCCAAAACAAATGTTCAGTTTTGCAGCTGAAACTATGGCGTTGTTAGTTAAAACAAAACATCTCATAAAATGCAACAAGCCGTGGCTTTTTTCACATGTTCCTGTATCCATTTATTTATTTCTTCCTCATGGATTTTCTTTAGCTCATTGATTTCTTTGTTCAGATTTTCTTTGTTGTAGAAACAAACTGTTGATTTCAGCTCATTCATTTCTTCTTCTTGTTTTTTCTTCAATTTATCCATGTCTTTCTGGTGTGCTTTGTTTCTGCACAGCTTTGCTATCATCAAGTCATTTTGTTTATGTTGCTTCTGCTTCAGATCCTCCGTTTCCTTTACATACTTTTCCATCTCATCTGCAATATCATTGGCATATGTGTGTCTGAATTCATTGCATTCTTCAGCTTGCTTTCTGGCCTCCTCTTCACCTTTCTTCCTTATTTCCTCCAGTTTCTTCTTATAGGTTTCTTGTACTTCTTTCCATTGTCTTTCCTCATGTTCTTTTCTGATTGTAGCTTCTTTTCTTTCGTTTTCGTATCTTTCAAATTCCTGCTCATAGTATTTGCTGAGCTTTTTAAGTCGTGTTTGCTCCTCCTCTCGTCTCTGTTCATCTTCTTCATATCGTTTCTCCCACCACTCCCTTCTTTCCTGCTCCCAAGCCTCTTGTTCTTTTCTCATGTCATCTCTACTCCGTATTAATGATATCTTGTCAGCAATTGACTCTGATCCATATTTTAGTTTTCTCTCCAGAATTTCAAGTTTTTGTTCCCACTCGTGTAGTTGAAGTTCCTCCTGCCTTTTCTTGTTCCTTTCCTCTTCTTCTCTCTTTACTTTTTCTCTTTTCCTCTTCTCCTGCTCTATTCTCACATGGTCCTCTTTTTCTTTGGCTAGTTTGACTTTATTTCTTTGATCAAAATTAGCTATTAGCTCTGCCAGTATTTTTTTCTTCTCTCGCATTTCTTCTTGATGTTTTCTTTCAAGGTCCCTCTGCTCCCTCTGTATCTCGGGTTCCTTCTCCTTCATGATATTCTCCTTTTCCTTTTGTATGGCTGCCTCAGCTTCTTGGAACAAATCTGAGGTGTAGTAACCACCACCATTTTTCCTCATCATTGACTCAACCTTGGTCAGTAACTGCCTGACTTGAGAACGATTCTTCTGATCGTTGTTATTGAAGACCTGGTATCGTCCTCCACATTCAGTTGTCAGTTTTTTGAGGAAGCCCTCAGTGTCTTCTTCTATGTAACTCTCAATCGTTTGGTTTTTAAGATCATCTCCTCTGGTAAATATAACAATGATGAAGTCTTCTGACTTCTTGCCAAAAAACGTATTGATAAGCTGCACAGTTTCTTTTTCCTCTTGTGTAAAGCGGCCAATCTGCAGTACTAATAAGAACACATGAGGTCCTGGAGCCAACAAGCTGATGCATTTCACAAGCTCCTGTTGAACTTCGTTGTTGGACAGAGTTGTGTCGAACAAGCCGGGGGTGTCTACCATAGCGACAGGCTGCCCATCAATCTCTCCCTCTTGTTTTTGGCAAAGCTTGGTCACTGACTTTTGACAAACTTTAGAATGAAAGCATTCTTTGCTCAAAATGGTGTTTCCAGTGGCGCTCTTTCCACAACCAGTCTTTCCAATCAGCACCATCCTGAGACATTCTCTACTGTGCACCATCCCAAGAGGCTCTCTAGTCTGCATCATCCCAAGAGACTCTCTACTCTGCATCATCCCAAGAGGCTCTCTACTCTGCATCATCCCAAGAGGCTCTCTACTCTGCATCATCCCAAGAGGCTCTCTACTCTGCATCATTCCAAGAGGCTCTCTACTCTGCACCATCTCAAGAGACTCTCTACTCTTCGCCATCCTGAGAGACTCTCTACCCGGCACCTTCCTGAGAAACCATTTACTCTGATATTTAGAAACATCCTCCATTAAAGATGCACGTCTTCTAAGCCGATTTGTCCGAGGCTTGGGAAACATACCTGTTGTGAAACCTCTGCATCCCACAACTCTAATCTTTTCAACAGTATGTAACACTGCAGAGACCTGCTGCTTGTCCTTGATGTTGAAGACAACATATCGTCCACCACAGCTCTGAATGAGCTGCTGAATATCTCTTTCCTGTAGAAACCTCTCAACCACTGTAAAGTTAGGATTTCCCTCCGTAGTAAAAAGAATCATGGTGTAATCATTAACTCTAGAGCTGAAAGTTTTTTGGATGGTTTTTAACTCTTCTTTGTCTTCCTCACTTGTGGGATCTAAAGGTAGGACCAGGACAAAGGCATTGACACCCTCAGGATCACAGAGGGAGATACACCTCAGTAATTCCTCCATCACTGCCTCCTGAGGTTTTCCATACAGGGCAGGCAGCTCCACCAGGGAAACCCATCGTCCACACACCTCTGCCTCATTTTTAACACACTCTGATGAGTCAGCAGGTGGACCAAACTTTCTTTCTCCCAGAATGGCAGTAGCTGCTGAAGTCTTCCAGGCTCCGTGTTTCCCATAGAGTACCAGGTTGAGAGGGGGGTTTGCACATTCAGGTGCTGTCATGGGCTCAGTCGTTTCAGTAAAGGTTAAATATCGTCCCCTGTTTTCAGTCACTATTTTCTCCATTTTTTCCATCAGTTGTTGAAGTTCATAGTCATGAAAATCTCTTTTATCCAAGTTGATTCTGTGCTGCCTTTGTGTGCAGTCTTGGATGAGTTGGTTCACTGAGGAATTCCCTCCCTCATCATTTTGTGTTGTGATGATCATTGAGTTTTTAAAAGCATTTTGTCCAAAGAAGCTCAGGATGAATTTCAGTTTTTGTCTGTCGTCCTCAGTAAAATCAGAAGGCTTCACTAACAGCAGCAGAACGTTTGGTCCAGGGGGACAATGAGCTACACACTTCTTCATCTCATGTCTGACTTTATCCTCAGGCTGACTGAAGATGTCTGTTGTTTTCACTACAGTGAAGGCTATTCTTCTCCACTGTCCTTGGATTTGCACAAATTGCTTTTGCAGTTTTGTATGAGAATAAGCTTTTTTTCCAGTGATGAAGTTGGTTAGTGTTGTCTTTTCATCCTGGCTTTTTCCAAACATCACAATCCTGAGTTCAGATTCTGTAAAACAATAAGATCAAAAGCATTACAAATTTAAATAATTCTATGAGGGAATCGTCATCCTTTTTTCATTGTCATTTATTTTTTAGAAGTTCAGAGAGGTTTTTTCTTATGTAAAAAATACTATTAATCGGAGAGATACACACACACACACACACACACACACACACACACACACACACACAGGTTGCTCAATCTCTCCATTAATTTTTTGAGGGGGTTGATCTTTATTTCAATGCCTACATCCAGGAGAGTTGTTCTGATCAGTCTGACAGTAAAAAAAAAAACCAGGATTTTATTTTCACAAATAAATATATTGTTCAGTCCACCATAGTGGTCTCGTTGCTATTTCCGAGTTTATCAATGGGTTCTTGCTTCTAAATATACCAAATAGTTTATTTTGACAGACCACACTTTTTGGCCATGTCAATGAGCTATGAGATGTTTAATCCTTAACGCAACTGTGCTTTACTCTTATTGACTCTTTATTTCCTTTACATTCATGTTGAGAGTAGCAGAGGACTTCGAAATTGATGCATAAGAAACACAAATTGGTGCATAAAAATTCACCAGAATGCAGGAAATGAAGTGTCTGACACTCAAAATCTCATGTGTCCCTCATTTTTCCACATTGAAGGTGGCAACCCTACAGATCATCCTTTTGAAAAAGACGTCTAATTGCGGATTCAACATATCATTCATGATTGATGATTGATGGAGAGACACACATTTCCACAAAGGAGTGTTGCGCAACATATCAAGTGCCCACGTGAAGGTGGAGCATGCCAGTGCACAAGGTGCATGTACAACAATGTAGTAACCCCAATAACTCTAATACAACATACTAACCCCAGCAACTCTAATTTAAGCAGAAATAAGACATGCAACAAATATTCAGATATGAATTATATATGATTCAATAAGAATCTACAGCGCCGTGTGCTGGTGCACCTAAATGAAAAAGTTACTGGTGCCACCAATGTAAAAAGTTAGTCTGGATCCCTGTAGTATCCCCTTTGACTTGAGTACAAAGTTTTTTTTGTTGGTTGGGTAAACCTCACGTTTCCAAGACTCACAAGGTTAGCAACACATTCTCATGTGCCTCGCTTTTCTGGAAAGTTGAATTTCATTCTCAACTTTTGGAAATGCTCTGTTCAGCCAATAAATGCAGTTGGTAGTATTCCCTTATTGCTATCTATGTTAAATAGTAAAGTAATGCTGTTTGTGAACCAGTTTACTTGACAGGCAGAACTATACTGGAGGATTCGTCAAAACCCAGGAACATGTTCAATTTTTGAACATTGAAAGCCACTGGAAATGGATAAGATTCGCATAATAGTCAGATTTACATTTTCTTGCAGCACAAAGCAAACACTGTTTGACGTACATAACACAGCAAAATATACATGAAAAAAAAAACTATTTGTAGGATTTTAACGTTCCTTTCTTTGGAGACATTTGGTGGTAGTATCAAGAATAACATTGTGGTAGTAATGTACTCAAGTCAAAGGGGATACCACAGGGCTCCAGACTAACTTTTTCATTTAGGTGACCTAATTTCTGTTCTTGCAGTGCACTTCCTTAAAGCCTTTCTAATCACAGACCATGTCTATGACATGAGGTCTTACTAGACTTACCGGATGCTGATCTCGCCATTTTGTGTTTAGAGAAATTCCACTTTAGTAGCTGAAGTTGGTGCCTGTTGGGTTTAGGGTGAATAAAGTAAATAAATACAATAATTCAAGCACTGTATATTCCAGAAACAATGTCCTGGTTACTCTGGATAATTCACAAACCTGTGGACAGTGTTCAGCACTAACAGGATAAGCAGTTTTTCATGTAGGATAGTGAATAATGTTTTGTTTTACCCCTTAATTATGTGTGTTAGGCAATCAGCCAACCATGTTGCTGGGCGATTGCAGTTTTACAATTATAGCCACACTCTGCAGGTATCTGAATATACGGGCTGTTGTTAAGTGACTTGGCAAACATTCTGATATTAAATATAAAATATTAGAATGCTTACCAAGTATATAAAGTGCATTCGAAATAAAAATATATTAAAAGATTTTTAGACGATATATAGCCTTTAATACAGAGTTAAGTGGCTTCAGTTTAACACACTTCAATACATAACCTATATATGAGTGCCTTAAATATGCTATAACTTAACAAAATATACTTAATTATATATATTTTCACTTAGGATACAGGCATGAATAACTTAATTAAACAATTAAGCAGAAACATAACATTTCTATTTTAACTATTCCCTCTTCACATAGTCAAACATGCTGCACTCACCTGAGGTTGTTGTATCCTTTATTGCAGTTTTATCGTGTTTTTGGTTGAAGTCATACCGTATCTTGTGTAACAGTATGCTGTAGTTAGTCTGATAGTCAGTCAGATCACCAGGCCTGAACATTGGACACCTGCGGATTATAAATTAACTGTTTTGATTAATAAAATTAAGTTTGTAGGCTACATATACACATATATTCTATACATTTCTATACTTCTCATTGTTGCATTTATTATCTGTTTAATCTACTCACCAGATAAAATTCTTTCTGCGTCTCTTTCTCATTAATTGAGTCCCAACTCCACATTAGTCAACTCATCCAAGACTTTTATTTTCTTGCCAGCAGAGTTAGGTATGACAACAGAATGGGCAGGGCCCACATACTGATGATGATCAGTGGAGGCATTCTTGTGAAATTGAAAACGAAAGTGAAACAACCCTGCCAGTGTTTAGCCGAGTAATGAACAGCTCATGACAGACATTTTTTAGGTTGAGTTGAAGCTAGTTATGGATCATTATATCTGCTACCTACCTTGCACACAGCTAGCGTGATTAAGAGTCTGGGGATAACTGTGGTGGGTTTTGGCTTTAATGTGGAAACAGAACAATCTTGACTAAAACTTCACTTTGCAGGATTTGAACCGCTAATGCTTTAACCAGTCCAGTCCAGTTTAACCAACCTGCAAAGTCTGGAATTTGGAAGTCCCCTTAAGACAGGAACAGGTGTGTGAGTGCACGCTATTTCTCGTCAGAGCTCAGAAGAACTGGTAAAACCTGTCCATACCAGGATACAAGTAAAAAATACAGTTCCCTGTTTCCTTTTATGGAAGATTTGAAGTGTACACATGTAAATGTTAATGCCCAACAGCTGATTTAATCCAGCAAAGTTATGAAATTAGTTCAGTTTCCTATTGATGGACATGAATGTTGTAAAGACAGAAATGTAAAGAAAAAGCCCCGTCCAGAGACGGTCAGGTTATCTCTTCAGATGAAGTGCAACTGATCACTCTTTAGTCTTCAGATTCGAAAAAAGACACTGCTTCCTTTATCAATACAGATAATACCATCAGGAGCGCAAGTTTCCCGCTTAAATAAGTGATGGTTTACCCCCCCTTAGTCACACTCCAGACTGTCCTGTAGCTGCATTGCATTCTGGTTTATTTCCTTCTTCTCTGGGTTACAAATTGGTCTTTGGGCCTCTTCTCCAATGCAAAATGCTAAGTTGGAGAAAAAGTTCAAAGATGACTTTGAAACATCCATTGAGATGTTGTGATAAATGTTTAAATCCCTGACTGCTGCTGGTCTTTGCAGCTATGACTTGTTAGAAGATGATCTAATTGCCTGTAAAGTCATATGGGTTGTAGAGTCCGCTGAGTTTAGCCAGACCACACTGAAATTGTGGACTGGCTTTGTGATGCTTTGTCAGCATGAATGTTTTAGATAAACATGTTTTTACGCATGTAGACACATTATTACACCTTGTAAGGTATTTGGCTTGGTTGATTTATAACCTCACACTGTTCGCATGCATGTTATTATTTAAAAGCTGTTTATGAAGCTATTTTTTTGCTTTGTATGAAAACAGAACAGAAGAAAGATCAGAGAGCTGACGATACTGCCTCCCACTGATCTGCCAGAGGAACGATTTTCAACTGGACCACGCTGCTGTAAGGCAGCAGGGGTCTTTATTTTTCATACCTGAGAGCCTGTTGGATGTGTTTGATTTATAACACAGCCCCGCCTGAATGTAGCAGCGTGTATGTATTAAACACACACATTTGTTTTAAATACGTACAAGCTGCTGCATGTTTGTGGACCTCTCTCTCTCTCTCTCTCTCTCTCTCTCTCTCTCTCTCTCTCTTTTTATCCAGGGAGGTCATTGGGTATGTTTGATTTATAGCCTGCTCCCTCCTGGCTGTGTTTTCACACGGGTCCAACACCACCCCACCCCTCCTTCCCAGTGGAAAGAATTAATAAAACACACACACACTCAAACATAGATCTTCAGGCTCAGTTCGACTTGTCTGGCTGAACTAACTGCTCTCCTCAAACCTTTCTGATCTGATCAGTACTTTCACTCACTCTTATAAACAGGGGAAATGCACACTTCCACAACTGTGTGTTTGTGACAGTATCCAGTTTTCATGCTACGATTATTGTGGCCAAAACTATCAATGTATAAACTATATTGTCACAATTTACATCAGACTTTAATACTAAATGTTACTTTTAGCGATGACATATAATACTTGACACCATGTTTGACTTGGATTTTAGACACTGCAACTTTGTTGGAAAGGGTTAATATAGAATAAACACAATAAACATGAGTAGGTTTTTCATTAAACTTTAGGACAGAGTAGTTCTCCTTTTGTCGGGTGATGCGAGTTATGTGTCTAATGACAGTAATAGACATTAGCTGCATTTACATGGACCCTAATATTCCACTAATAACCGGAATAACAGCTCAGTCAGAATAAAAAGGCCACATGTAACCACCTTAGTCGGAAGAGACTGGCCCAATCCTGCCCAATCGGAAGGAATTTTCAATCAGGTTGAGAGTGGGGGTGTAAACCTTTTGATAATCCGTTCAATAGGACAATAACCATATAAACGCTTAATCCGATCGTTTCTCTCTGGTTGGAATAAACATTCTTTCTGCGTGTTTGCCCCACATGGGGGAACATTAGGTGACGTGAACGAGTTTCCTGGAGGAACAGAAACTAAACTGCTCTGTGGCTGAAACAACGTAAAAGATTTAAGGATTGAACGCCTCGATGGTCAAAAGGCTCCAAACAACAAGTTCAAACAAGTGTTTGAAAAGATGGATGAAGCAGGAAAAAAAACTTCTGTTATATTTCCGGCAGATTAGACGCTTCACAGCGGGCGGAGCCACTGTGCGCATGTCAAGAGTTATATTCTGATTAAATGCTTTGGGGCATGTAGTCACACATCTTATCGGATCACTTTATTTAGAGTTCATGTAAACAGTTAAGTTGGAATCTCTAATCAGAACATTTTCAATCGGGTTGAAGAAATATTGTCTGTGTAACCGCAGCTATTGTTAGCGGTATTGTCACCATCGTACATAGTAAAACTGGCATACCTGCATATGGAGGACCGAAACTGCCATAATTAAAAATAAATGACTAAATGACTCAGTACATAAATGAATATGCCATTAAATGCACCAAAAATAATATTAAAAATAAATGTAGGCATTAATTAATTGATAAAATGTGACATAAATTGATATTTCTGTATTATTTTCCCTTTGCGTATAAATCCCCCTATTTATTTACTTTCCCACTTAATTTATAAATGTATTATGTATTTTCTTTTTACATTTCTTTGTCTTTTCACATTGCTTTGTGTTTTTACATTAACTCCACATTTATTCATTTATTCATTTATTTTTAATTATGGCAGTTTCGGTCCTCCATACCTGCACACCCATAGCCACCACTGTTAATATCAGTTTCCTGTGCATCAAGACAAGTCAGCACCCTGAACAGCTTCAACAAAAAACAAACCTTATGAGACTGGGACTGTAATGGGCTGAGAGGTGTTTCTGTTGTTCTAACCCCTGTAGGTGAATGCTGTTAAATATTCTTCTCCAGAAGTACATATATACAGTAGTATCCCTCTCCCTCTGTCTGTCTGTATCTTTTTTTTTCCTTTCATTTCCTCCCTCTTTAGCTTCTTAACTTCATTAAATAAGCATTGTGTCACACAGCTGACATCCCCCCCCTTGACTTTTCTTTTTGTCTATTTGTCTTTCCTTTAGTTATTTATCCTCCTCAAACTCTCTTTCTCACTGTTTATTCTCCCTTCTTCCCTTGAGAGTCACTTTGACAGAGAAAATAACTTGTGACTGCGATGGATTATCTATCTGCAGAAAGTTTCAAGTCTTATAGAAATCAAATGGAACCAATATCTGTGTTAAAGGAAGGAAATCAATCTACAAATAACTGGCAGATTTAAAAAATGGTCAGCAGTAAGCAGGTTTGGATTTGATGTTGAACTCTGGTTTTGGACGTATTTTAACAGTCCGATGGTTAAATGGGGCTTTTGATTGCATCAGGAGGCGTTTTAGTGAAGTTAAGTCAAACTTCATTAGTTCAACGTTTCTCACATGAGGAAACTCAATGTGCTTCAAATGATCTGGACATTAAAAAGCAGTTACATTTTGGATTAAATGTCATTTCTTTTCACTTTAAGTTGTTGTCTCAAGCTGTTTGCAAAGTGTGATTAGTTTTCTGGCTCGAAGGCACTTTGGCAGGAAAATGTGGGAGTCGTGTGGGAGTAGAACCTGTGACCTCTGTTATGATCTGGTCTGTCTGACACCCTGCCACCCTGGTGGGAGAAAAAAACATGTGGGAAATAGTTTAGGCTGGATATGAAAATGTGGGTTTGAACGTTGTTTGCTCATGATGTTTTTGGGTGGATGAGGTGTTGTTTTAGCGCTGGTGTGACCCAGGAACCGTCAGCTCACTGGCTGCGTGTTTGAACAACATCGTGGTCATTAGTTGGTCTGAAGAGAGTGAGAGACACCAGATATTTCCCATAAATCATTTGGGTTTGGTCAGATGTGAAATGGGGCTTTTATCAGATGGGAAGCATTTCCAAAATCAGACCTGGAAAGAGTCAGTGACACGTCACGCGTCTGTTAGTCAGCAGTTTGTTTTTGCCCCGTCAGAGGCCGAGTTTAAAGATGGTGATAATGCCAGACAGCCGGTTTGATCAAGTGAGTTATCCAAACAACTACTGGCCAGAAATACATGAAGTTAGCTGTGGAGATTCATGGTCCTCAGAGGAGAATATTCTTGATGATTTTAATGACCCCCTGACCTTTTATTCCAGCACTGCCAGTGCTGCAGTTGGTGCTTGATTATTAATGTGTCGTAATCTTCATGAGATAATACTAGTAAAGTCTTACGGCCGCTACCACTGTAAACCAGCGGTTAGCAACCGTTTTACATTGGGCTCTCTAAAAACAAAGCCATGTCTACCTACAACCCTTCGTCACCAGTTGCATACGCCAGTTGTGACCAGTTCAAAAAAAGGCTGATTTTTTGGGGTTTTTGTGTTTTTTATATATATATATATATATGAACAACATAATTTTATGTAGCTAAAATAATGTTGTTGTTTTTTCCTGCTTATCCTCTCAATTTTCTTGCGACCCCTCAGACCTCAGCCATTTTGATGTAGACCCCAAAAGAAAAAAGAAAAAGCAATATCGGTGACTTTGCCTTGTGCTCTAAACTGCTCTTTTAAATCAGATTTTTTTATTTGTCTTGATTTCTTAAGCATGACTTAAACAGCACATCCAGACTCTAAACTGGACCCACATCACTCCGGCTCTGCATCTTCACACTGGATTGACTTCAGGATATTTGGTTTTCTTTTCAGATATGTTCAGGATGCTGCACTTGGATGTTTCATAATATCCATAAGATGATAACAATAATAATAACTTAATTGTGTGCCACTTTTGTTGCAGGTCCTGTATCTTCTACAGAGCGTGTATGGATATCCCCAGAGGAACAGAGCTGCTGGTTTGGTACAATGACTCCTACACTTCCTTCTTCGGCATCCCGCTGCAGTGCATCGCTCAGGACGAAAACTGTGAGAGAACACTCCTGACCTTTTCTTTCTTTCTTTCTTTCTTTCTTTCTTTTATCTTTGTCTCTCTGCCTCATATATGTTGGGTTTCTCCCTGTATGTTGGGCGAACACCAGTTTAAAAATGGTAGCTATAGAAATAATCCTTGATTTTAGGGACATTTACAACATTTAATATTACATATACATCTCTTCTTAAACTCCCAGATCACACGTTTGATTCCCAGAACAGATAACTGCTGTATAGTACGTCTGTCTGAAGTGTCCTTGAGCAAGAAATTGAAACATTTACACAAGAAAAAGTGCTCAAAGTGACAGAAAGGCCATCCTCCAACTGTAAATTTGAGTGTAACATCTAAATGCTCCAAACATAAGCCAAAGCTCTCGGCTCTGCATTCGGTCCGTCTACAGGAAAAAAACAGCAGTTTTCTTTGGATGTTGCTCTAATTTTATTACTGACAGTATTTAAACTCTTAGACTGGAGGAAAGCTTTCGGCCTACCACAAAAACAACGCAGTGAACACAGGTTTTTTTTGTTGTTTTTTTCAAACTTGCTGTCTGATTTATTTGTCTGACCGACCGAGCCAGTCAAAACAAGACTGGAAGAAGTCTTTTGTTTGCTAAAATGTAGGACTCCCCTCTCTCCCTGTGTCTTGAAGCAAGAAAGAAAAGGTGAGTTTCCATTGAAACTTTTCATCTTTTTCTTCTGCTGCAAACCAAAATTTACACATTTATGAACCTCTGTCTTTTATCCAGGATTGTCTTCGTATGTCAACATATTTCTGCTGATTTATGAAAATGTTTTAACTCAGAAGTCCAATTAGTTCTTGTTTGGCTTGACAAAATCAAATCACTCATTTTGAATAAATGTATAACTTTTCTGGCAGGGAGTTAAAGAAGGCTCTTGTCGAAACCTAAAAGGAACATTTTTTGTTTTACCTAAACTTGTTGAAGCTTTCTGTTTGTGTCTTTTGTAAATCTTTGGGCGTTTCTTCTAGTTCCTATCTTGTTTTAGTGAAGAAAAAGAAACGGCATATCTGCAGGTCTCTTAAAAAGTATTCATGTGTCTTTAAATTTGATTTTACAGATATCAGGTCTTTAGAACTTTGAATTTATGATGACTTAATTTCAATATAAACATTTAATTAAAAAGTGATTCTTTTTACATTTGTTTTTACAGAATTTGTAGTTCTTCAACAAAAGAGTCATGCGTTTTATAACCTGTAAAAACCCATGCATGCATAAAGCTCCCTGTTACATTCAGCTGTTGGCGAAAACATTTCACCTAACTCACTTTGCTCAGTAATCAGACTTAGATTTCCTTATATTTGTTTGTCTTAAAAACAAAAGCATAACTCAAAGTCAGGTTGTTTGGTGAAAGTCTGCCCAGACATTTTCGTGATTTCAGCTGGTTGAAATGAGTTTAACAACTGGGATGTGACAGTTTTGTCCTCAACACACAATATTCAAATCAAAAAACATGGAATATCGTTTGTAAACATATAAAGTTTCTGTTGTCTTTATTCTTTTTCTCTCTTTCTTTTCCCTCCACCACCTCACTCTCTTCCTCTGTCTCTCTTCTGTCCATCCTCCCTGTTTCTCTGTCATTAATTTATTTTTGTTTACATCTCCTCCAGTTTTCTGCTCAGTCAGCCTGTTTAGATCGTTTCCATTCAAACTCCCTGCAGGGGGGGAAAACAAACTTTGACTTTTTTTTTTCTTACACAATTATGGAGCAAAAAAAAAACGAACATGAAGAGGGGGTTTTAATCTGTGGAATCTAAATTGAAATGAATTGAATTAGGAGCTCGTCTTTCACAGAGTCGCAGTTAAATGAGATCGTGCTGATTGCAAATTAGAGACGTTTGGCCACAAACTGGTTTGTTTTACAGACGGAACGACTCTTTTACATGACATCGTTCGTCATGACAGGACTGTGGCAGCCTCTGCACACACACTCACATTTATATTACTGTGTTTATGAGGACCTGGTTTGACAATACATTACTTACTTTTCCCCTTATTTCAGCAAAAAATGTTTAATGTTGAGTGGTGAAACTTTGTTAAGACAGTAGTTGAGTTTTTTGTGACAACTAATGTACCGAGATCTGGATAAATGTCCCAAACATTATCAGTGTTAAATATAACATGGCCTGCAGATTAAAGCGAATACGTGGAGGCTTTCAGTGTCGTGGTGCACATCGTTGTCTGCCTCAGTGTCTTCAATACGACCACTGCATAGATCCAAAGTCAGGAATGTCAGAATCCTCCAAGTAATGAACTGTACTGCATTCTACAGAGAGGTGTTTCTGTTAGGAACACTAACAGGAACATATACGTATAACAAATAATAGGAACACCTGTCAGTATAACACAATACAATTCAACTGTAGCACAAACTACATCCTCCTAAATGATCATGATGCTGAATCAACACTTCTCTAAAACAGTTTCAACAAAAACTGAACAATATAACTTTCATGCAGGAGGATTTATTGCAGCACTTGTATTTGACTGTTAGTTTTAGCTCGCTGTACCTAATAAACTGGCAACTGAGTGTAGATTGAAATAGATCAATCCCTCTTTCATCATCATCGTTGCAGTTAAGTCCTACGCTTCAACTATCAAAAACTCAAAGAAGAAAAATGGCCAAAATGTCCCTTAGTTTTAGATGACTTAAATTGTCTCTATCCATGTGAAGACATTTGGTCCTCAATAGTACATAAACACACAGATATATCGTGTACCAACACACACACACTGGCAGAGGGCAAACAAAGACAGGAGGATTTGCTTTTGTTTCACCCTGCAGTAAAAAAAACTTTGTTCACATCCAAATGAAGTGAAATTAGATTACGCTTCTTTTGTACAAACTGAAAGACAGCTGCTCTGCTCTAAATTAAAGATTTTGCTGCTAACTGCATTTGGGTTTTCCATGGCATCGTTATCTGCTGATTGTGCCCACTAAGGAGGAGAGTGACGTCAGAACGCTGCACTGGAGACAGCAGGACTGTGACTTGGTGTCCTCAGTAGAGCAGACATTTAAAGTTTTGACCTTTTATTAGTGAAGAGAGCGCCGACTGAGCACATTCAGACTAGGAACTGGCCAGTACAGCCACAGTTCCCTGTAGGTCTGTTTGGGTGCTGCAATGTGCAATCTCTCAGTGAAGGAAGTTTAAGCTGTCAGAACCCAAAAAGTGTGTGCCAAACCTGCTGCATGAAAATAAAACTGTTTTGTGACAGTTTAAGCCAATCATAAAGAAATAATTGTTGCACAAAAATAGCAGAAAATAACATCCTTTGAATCAGTCTTCATTATCAGAGAAAGAAATAAAAGGTTGAGGGGAAATGGATTAAAGATTATAGTGTAAAATAGATACTTTTGTCATCATCTCCGATTTAACTGTTAAACACACCACACCTGGCCTTAGCTTTGCTTAAATTGTCACGGAAAAGTTCTACTTTCACACATGGGTTTACATTTTCAAAACGTATTAAACAATCCTGGAGCACAATGACACATTAACTTTAAAGGCATATTTAGACTGAAAATACAGGAGATAAAATATCCTAGGTTACTTTTTTAGGGTAAATTGTGTGCTGTTGGTCACCATGTAGCTCCACTGAACCTGCCTGTGTTTCAGTGTTTTGCCAGACAGCACTCAGGCAGCAGAATCGGACTGTTTGTAATCAGTGTAAGCTCAGAGATTTGAACCAGCAACCACACAGTCACAAATCTGAAGCCACAGGAGGCAGAAATGCGAAAGCGACTGGTTCGTTAAAATGATCCACTCCCAGTAAAAGTTGTAAAGCACCAGGCAACTTCTTGAGCAATGCAGATGATCAACATCCTGGTAATGAGCACTGACCTGTTAAATTAAAATGCAATGGCATCTCTGTGAGCTGTTACCTACTGTAGGCGAGAGCTAGAGCTTTTCATTGGGATAAAAAAAAAAGTATCAGACCATCCATCGTGTTACTGAACAACTGTAGCATCTAATGAACACATGAACTGACCAGTAATTAAAGATTGAAATTCTAGATTTAGGCTCATTAATTACAGACCAGACTCAGGCTTAAAGAAATCTTAACTATTAAAAAAAAAAAATCAGAAAATCAGGCAAAGAATGGCTTTATGTTCAAACTGTAGTCTTTTAAAAACAGAAACAAATAGTCTTAAGAAGAATTATACATACTGCAGCTATAAATGTAACAAAAAGTAATGAAATGGAACAAACCCTAGTACACAAAATGGCAACAGCGAGGCAGAGGAAATGCTTCAGTTTCAATTGTTCTGGTTTAGATTTAAAGTGAGTAAGATGAAACTAACGAAGTTAATTCAAGTCTGAAAATTAAGAAAAAATAATTAACAGAAATTGAATTGAATTATAACTTTATTAAGTTGCCAAAAAATGTGATTCATTTATGTAAATTAAAATACACACACACACACAACAAACATCATTAGACAGACACACACAGCATTAAACACGCATTCCCCCTATACACTTGCTTACACACACACACACACACACATTAAAGACGAACAGAGAACACATTAGAGCCAAACCACACACCAACAAACAACAAAGAAAACACACACACACTCCACACTATCAAAGCACACTCACCCTGTGGTTGTTTACTCATGCACGTTCCATCCAATCACAGCCTGTCGGCTTGACGCTCCGCAGCACAGCCGCCGCCTAACAACAACAACATGTGCACCGACAGGAAAAATCACTTCAGGGGGACTCCTCATCGTCTCTCTCCTCTTCATATTCCTCCTCTTCTTCCTTCCTCTCTCTCTCCTATCCTCCTCTTCCTCATTTCTTCTTCTTTTTCTTTTATCTACTCCTTCTCCGTAACATCTTTTTTCTCTCCTCCTCTCCTTTCTCCTAACTACTTGTTTCTCCAGCATGTAGCAGCAGCAGTAATGTGGAGATGAGATGTGTTTTTATGAGAACAG
This sequence comes from Macquaria australasica, assembly GCA_005408345.1. NCBI lineage: Eukaryota > Metazoa > Chordata > Actinopteri > Centrarchiformes > Percichthyidae > Macquaria > Macquaria australasica. The sequence continues at coordinate 783,453 of SEMN01000107.1, forward strand.
AAGATAAGAAGAGGAGATGAAGAGGACAAAGGGATGAAAGGAGAAAACACAGGACAGGGGAGAAGAAAAGAAAAGAGGGAAGAAGACAGGAGAGATGAAGGCAAGGAGAGGAGAAAAGAGGGAAGAAGCAAGTAGAAGTCGAGGAGAAAAGGGAAAAAGACAACAATAAGTGGGAAGGACGGGGGGAGAGAAGAGGAGTACGGTTCAATTAAAGAGAGAGGGATGAAGAGTTGAGAAAGGAGAGAAGAAAAAGATGTGCGAAGGAAAGACAAGAAAGGAAGTTGATGTTTTCCGTTTTGTCCACCTCTGCAGTAAACTCTTCTGTACTTCATATTCACATCTCTTCTTTATTTGAGATATTATTATTACCATTATTATAATTGCCTCTATTGATTTTCATAAGACTTTATTATCTCTGGTAACTTATCATTATTGATTACTAACAAAGCTCTGGCAACATAATCTGAACAATACTTCAAACCAGTAAAGAGAGGAAGACAGAGACACTTAACAGGAAGCAAAGACACAAACGGGAGGGAGTCTCTGGAGTCAAAGTCAAACTTTTCCCATTTAGTTAGTTACATTTTATTGATCTCAATATAACAATACAGGGATAAATATAAAATATAAACGTTAAGTATGATTATAAAAGATATGGCTGTCAATATTATGTTTTTTCTTTTTTCTTTTTAACAAATCCCATGTGCAGACCAAAACCAGCAATGAATGTATCTACTAACAGCTCCTGTTTGAGTAACATTTGTTAAAAACTACAGTGTCCAGCTGTTTTAGGAAATTATTGATACTTTAAAAAAAAAAAAAAAAAAAAAAAAGGCAGGGTAAGGAAGTCAGAAGGTTGTTGAGAGATGGACTAAGACATTATTGGTTTTGGTCTTCTCATGGGATATATTGAGAATACCAAGAATGTAGAGTAATGCCAGCCTTAATTAAAACAGTATTCAGTATACAGTATAATTTTGTTAACACATAAATAGAATTACTGAACAAAGAGATCGTGTTTCCAACGTTTTCAGTCTTGTCATTGTCCAAGTTGTTGTCTATGCCTCTAAATAGTGAATTAAGATCATTTGCGTTATGCTCAGATTTTAAAAGAATCTTGTGATTTTGGTAGACATCATAGTTCTTCAGTCTGGATGCACAGATGTTTTTCAGCTGGTGTGTGGCTCTGTCCCACATTCCTAAAATGTTGTGTTTTCTGTGGAGCTGTTGGACTTTCTTCTGCATGTTGATGAATGTAATGTAATGTGTAAGAGATATAAAAACAGAAAATAAAAGACAGGATGGCTGGGAGGGGTCATCATATGGTTCTCATAATGAACAACAGAAGGAGGAGGAAGAGTGTTAAAATGAGGCTGAAACTGATAGATGAACAGGAGGACTGATACAGAGATAGAGGGTGATACTCCACCCGAATTCTCTTCTGTATCAAACACCCACCTCCTTTAGGCTTGAAAAGTTGTGTACTCTGATCCGGCAAGGAGATCGGAGTCTGTGGTCAGTTTGTATTCATGTCACACCCCTGTGGAAGTGAACACACCCCTTTATAAAGACAGAAAATACAGACTCTGCAATGTTGCAAACTGCATCTGCATAATTCTCCCATTTTGATGATGCATTTCATGCGCAGCCCAAACCATATTGACTTGCATTTTTTGTGTATGCGATGTTTGTAGCAAAATGAATTAAGTGTTGGCGAGCGGCGCGTAACGTGGGCGTCAATAGTGCCGTCGGGCAACTTACAGATGGTGTAATTATCTCCTCATAAGGTTATTAGAGGATCAATGGAGCCTGGTGGCCTGATGGCAGAGGTGAGCTGATGAAGGATGGAAAATGGTTATGATGACCCGACTGCAGAGGTGCAGCACGGCAGTGTTAGAGAGATAAAAAAAGACAACATGGACTTCCTGGATTAGTGCATGGTATGTTCTTAAATGAAATGAAGAGAATGAGTCAAGATGTAAGTACAGGACTGGTATAACATGGTAAAAAACAAAAGAAAAAATAAAGTTGCTCTTCCATACTGACCTCTCACAAGTGAACCCAACAAGTCTTCCTACCTTAATGATAAAATAAGTAATTTGTTTAATGTCTGGTTAAGTTTATGGAACTAAAATGACGTTGTTAAGGTTTGTGAAAGATCATTGCCATGGTTCAAGTAACACTTACTGTTGGTAGAGGATGGGACACCAATTATCTCTCTGGTGTCAGAGAGAGGAAGTCAAGATGATTTCTGGCAGTCCACATGCAAAGTTTCCCCAAACAAACCAGTTTTACAAAATGAAAAGTGAAACCATCCACAGTGAGTTTAAGTAAGACAAGCCCTCTTAATGTCATTTCAAACATAATAAAGGGTTATGGAGTCCAGGTCTGTCAGACCACAGAACAGAACACAGCTGAATTCTGGGTCAAGTGAGGACAGCTGGCATCAGCTGGTTCACCCAAAATCTAATTTACACACTTTTATATAATGTGTTTTTCCTGTTAATGTCATTGTACTTGACTGTTTTGTTCACCAGCAACACTTCTGTATCCTAAATCTGTTCATCTTATCTGCCTGAATCATTTATCTTGCCAGCTTGTAAGGTCAGAGTTTTTGTTACAAAGCACTTATCAAATCAGAAACAAAAGTACATAAAATCATGATCACCACATGAAACCCTTAAGAATACACAAAGTACGAATGCACAATAATTAAAACAATAATTAAAATAAAATACAGATTTGTTCAACTTAAAGTAAGACCGTATTTTAATGTTCTTAATACTGGTAGTATCAGTAGTAGTAGCATTTGCCATAGTTGTGGTAATAGTACAATACCAGTTTTAACAGTAGTAGTTTTGATTGTAGCATGGGTGTAATACTTGTAGCTTTGTAAAAGTATCACTGGCTGGACTAGTTCTTCTAGCCTTGTACTCTTAGCCTTGTAGTATTGATAGTCGTAGTAGTACTAGCGCTATCATTACAAGTTGTAGTAGAAGCAGTAACAGTAGTAGCACTTTTAGAGGAAGTAGGAGTTGAGGAGTATTAGTAGCAATAGTAGACATTAGTTCTAGTAGATGCAGTAGTAATAGCGGCATTATTGTTGTTGTAGTAGCTGTTGTAGTAGTAGAAGTGGTGGTGGTGGTAGTAGAAGTGCAGAGGTATTATTAGGAGTAGCAGCACCATTAACAGTAGTAGCATCATTAGTAATAGCAGTAGTTGGCAACATTGTTGTTTCAAACTTTCATGCCAATAAAACCTTTTTAAATTTGAGTAGTAACAGTAAAAGTTGTAGTGGGTTTGTCCAAGTAAATTAAAACTCACCACCACTGCCATCATGTGGTAACCCACCAGAAACATGCTGGTGGCCCAGTTTGGGCCCTGAGCCATAGCCAGTCCATAGTTTGAGAAACATTTCTGTGGTCAGAGAGAGGAACAGCGTGTCACTGTAACTGTACTAACGAACAGACTCCAAACAGGCTAACTGGACCCATAATTCCATTCGCTGAAACCAGGAGCTGCAGTTTGCCCTGGGCTAGCCAGGCGGATCTGGCCTTACTTAGGACAATGTGGCTGGCTTTCTGTTTCCACCACAATAGCAAAATCAGAATTACTTTTATCCATCAAGCACAGCACACAGACAAGAATATGTCGTGGCGACAGATACATCTTACACATATATAAGGCCACCTCAAGGGTTAGAGCTGATCCACCTGTCTGTCTATTTTGCATCAGTTGTCCAGACCTGGATTGCAGTGGCAGCAGTTCAAGTATATTTTTTGCATTTATCATCTTTTTGACTGGTGGTAGTGTGCCGTAATTCTGAAGATTTCAGCAGGCCTAGCTAGTTAACTTAGCTGGCCTTTTCCTCAGCCATGTCCTCCAGCTCCTCCTGGGGATCCTGAGACTTTCCCAAGCCAAGTCTTTTCAGTATGTTGTGGGTCTGCCTCAAAGGACTCTTCTCAGTTGGACGTGTCCAGAATACATCCACAGGGAGGCGTTCTGAGCAGATGCTGAACCACCTCAACAGACTCCTTTCAACAAAGGAAACTCATGTGAGCCTTTTAGGCAATAACCAGAGCACAAGACCATAAGTGAGGCTTTTGAAAATAGATCTACTAGTAAATCAAGAGCTTTGCCTTCAGCCTCAGATTGGTGGAGTCCAGGACAGATGTAAGGGTTCAATGTGCTTCACCTGGTGTGGTCTGATTGAACTTGCACACAGGTGATGTAAACGGTTTTGAGTTCCTGGCTGAAAGCGAACTAGTTTGTCTGAGTTAGCATGCTACTGGCTAGTAATTAATGTGGTTTTAATAGTCACCAACTTTGGCATAACTCACAGTTCAGTTGTAAGCAGTGTACAAAAGCACTGCGGTTGTTGTTTTTCCTCATTTTAGGAGACTTTTACTGTGAAAGTCTTTTTCAAAACTCATTCTCTTGAAACCACCAAATACACCTGCGTGACCAAATCATTTCTGTCTTTTTGTTTTTCGTCTCCAGTAAACGTCCCAGCCACAGTGATGGAAGCCATGACCAGGCAGGAATCCCTCCAATCCTTCAGCAAGAACGGCAAACCCTCCTCCTCCTCATCTTCCTCCTCTTCCACCACCGCCCTCATGCGCTCCATGGTCTTCCCCCACTCCCCCTGCCCTAGGAATTTCTCCCTGTTGGACAAGGTTGGGGTCGGGGTTCAGTCAGACACCAGTTTCGGCCAGTTGGGGTCAAAGAACCAGCGAATCCTGGCGAGCCCAACGTCTACCAGCCAGCTGAGCAGTGATTTCAGCGACTGGCACCTGTGGAAGTGTGGCCAGTGCTTCAAGACCTTCACTCAGAGGATCCTGCTGCAGATGCACGTCTGTCCGCAGAATCCTGACAGGTAAGACAGCATCTGTAAAGATGCTTACTTTTTGGTCTAGAGTCGAACATAAGAATTGGAGGTAATGTTATCACTGTATGAATGTTAATACTGGATAAACCCACTACATGGACTATCACAAACAGAAACTAATACAGAGTTCACCAATTCCTTACTGATACTCGAATGTTGACAAATTATCACAAAAGGTGGTTTTTCTGATTTTTTTCCATTCATCTGTTCCCACCAGAAGTATTTCAATATGGAAAATAATTTGTAAGTGTTAGATTGGATTGGATGAATAGTTGTGTAAGAATACTGAAGTGTCCTCTCCAGTGTGAGTTCGGGATTGACCCCTCAAAGTTGACATCTTTATATAGCTCCAAAAAGTTGGAAATATCCATCAAATTTCTCTAAACAGCCCAAGCAACTGTGTTGTATTCAAACTATTGCAATATGAGTCCAAAGCCCAATATCATTGAATCATATTTAACTTTTGGACCCCATTGTGCTAAAATGTTTGGGTACAAAACATTCTGACTATGGTGCATAAGTTTGATTTGTGTTTGACAGTTTGTTTTTTGAGCTTTAAAGTATCGATCACATCAAGATTATTATGGATACAGTCCTGAAATTTTCCAAATAGTATATTTAAAATCAAGACTAATTTCTTTCCTGTTTCCTGTAACTTCTGAAGGCTTAGAGAATAAAAGAGAGAGAATAAAATTAAATTTTTATTAAATTTTAAAATTAATAAAAAAATTAAATTAAATTATAAAAAATTATAAATTATAAATTATTATAAAATTAAATTTTTCCATCCATTTCCTTCTGGATAAGGAAAAATGACACTTGTACAACATTGATGTCTGTATCTTTTGTAATATAGCTAGGAATACTTGTATTCGCATTAGCATAATGAAGATGACACAGCATTTGGGTTTTTAAAACCTGTTGTTGCAGTTTTTCAGAGGAGGCTGGCAAACCAGACATTTAGTCGTAATTTATTAGTTTGGTTGTCTCATCATCTCACCGTTTGTGTGTGACAGAAAGTGGGAGTTTGTGGAGAAGACTGAAGAGAGTGTAAAAGATTTTGAGTGTGTATAACATCTGCCAACTTAATTATATACAGCATGGATGGAGGAAGGAGGGAAGAAGAGGAGATGTGGTGTGTTTGTATTTGTGTGTGTGTTGGGGGGGGGGGGGGGGGTGTATTGGAAATTTTTTGCTTAGCTTTATTTTTTGTGGGGAGAGTCAGAGCGGCGTATAAATCAGTGCTGTGCGTCAGTGAGAAATACCTCGCCTTACGGTGACGGGGCCAGGAAAACAGATGCCACTTATTCAATAAACTAATACTCATAGGGAAGAAAAATGTGGGCTGGATATGGAGGGGGGATGGAGGGTCGATGTGGAGCTGCCTGTCAATAGGAAGGTTTTATGGGACAGAGGAGCAGATAAAATTCAGCTGAACAAGCCAAATAGGCCTAAGTCCTGGAGCTCCAAGGCCCCACTGTACCTGTAGACCAGTATGCCCGTCACAGCATCGCCCTGCCCATATAAAAACCCAAAGTTCTTCCCCCTTTTTCCAGCTCACTTCCTGTAGCCCCGGCCAGACAACGTAGTTTCTAGGGCTTCCACCTTAATGTTGATGATTCAAATCATCAGTCGAACAGCATCTGATTCAAACCTCATGTCAGAGCATGAGATTTTATTTTTCTGCTCCGTTATTGTACACAAAACCCCAGAATATGACAGGATGGCAAGCTGCGAAATATTATAAACCTAAGCTGTGTCTCAATTTGCGTTCTTCCGTTCTTACACTTGCTATTTTAAGTGCATAAGTGGTTCACACAGACAATTATGGCAAAATGCAGTTCACTGTTAGTACATGGATGGTGTTCGGTCAAAAAGTTGAGTGTGGAACGCAGGGCAATAGTGGTGTAACGGATCGCAGTTGATCCGTGATCCATACGGATCTCCCCCCATGGTTTGGCACGCATGTGAACTGCGGATTAATTGCAAAGTTTAACCATCATAGTGTGACATACAGTTTTACTGCCGTTGTTACCTACTTTTTAAATAACAATTCCCTAAATCTCGATGCAGAGTTGCAGTGAAAGGATACAAGACAGATGGTGTGCACACAATTGAAAAGACATCACCCTGGTGTGTCAGTGACAGGAGCTACGTTAAGTTCTTTAATAAATAATACATGGAAAGCAAAGTTATTTGTCACTTCTTTTTTATCCGAAAAATGATCCTTGATCCGTGACTCCAATCCGTGATCTGATCTGAACCGTGAGTTTTGTGATCCGTTACACCACTACAGGGCACTGATCACCTTCAATGGTCGCCATCTTGACTACGTAGCAGAAGGGGAGGGACCACCAACCTATGAAAGTGGTGGCTGTGGTTGCGATTGTTACAGTGAACACCGCACTAAAAGTAAAAGCACCTTCATTTTTATACATTTTTAATAAAATTGAAATGAAGTCAAGTGAGCAAATAAGCCGACAGATATTTTGGCAGGCGACAATCGTGGTCACATGTTGGCGTTAAAAATAAGTATTCCAAGCATCGGTCTAAACTGGCAAGTCAGATCAACTTGAAAAGTTCTTCAGGTACAGCCCTAGTACTTTGGTACAGTTGGCGGTTATAGTGGTCATTGAGGAGGTGGTTATAGTGGTCATTGAGGGGGTTCTTGGGGTCCGGTAGGTGTTCCTGTGGCCCTTAAGGAGGTTCTACGAGTCCTTTAGGTGATGAGTGTGGTCATTGAGGAGGTTTTAGGAGTCCTGCAGATGGTTCTAGTGGTGGTTTAGGGGGTTCTTGTGGTCACTGAGGAGGGAGTACTGTAGGGAGTTCTAGTTGTCCTTTAAGAGGTTCTAACAGGTATTGAGGAGTCCTTAAGGTGGTTCTTGTGGTCATTCAGAAGCATCTTGGGGTCCTGTAGGAGGTTCTGGTGGTCCTTTGGGAGAATCTTGCTGTAATTGAGGAGGTTCTACAGGTCTTTTAGGTGTTTTTTGTGGTCACTGTGGTGTTTCTAGATTACCTTCAGGTGGTTCTAGTGCTCCTTAAGGAGGTTTCAGGGGTCTTTTAGGTGGTTGAACACACAAGGAGCATTGAAGCTGTTACCATACTAACACCCCTTATGTTGGTTTTTACTTTTTACTTGACTCTTTATCAGTCGCCCACCTGTATTACCTTTGGGTAATAGTTTCAGTCTTTAGACATTAAACCAGTCTGGCTGCTCTGTGAATAAAGGAGTCTGGCTTTTCCACCATTCGCCTCTCTCTCTTTCCCTTCTTGATTTCTTAATGCTTTTCTCCCCCTCTCATCCCCCCTCTCCCTCTCCCTTCATACATATTTATTGATGTTTACTTGATGGGAACATTTGGAGCTGAAGACTGATGGCTCTTTATATCAGCTTCAAAAAACACCACACACCTCTCAGCTCCATCTCTTTCAGGTTTGTTTTTTTCTGCTGACTGTTTCTTTTTCTGAACTTTTTCGTCTTCCGTGTCATTTTTTCCCCTTCTGTGTCATTTCAACAAAATCCATCATCAGAGGAGCAGTTTGTTTATGTCAATGAGGCCTTGGAAGTGCTTTCGATCCAGTTTTAAACTGGTGTCAGGATGCAGGATACTGTTTAAGTTTTGTGATGGCAGTGAGTGATGAATCAGGAGAAAAATCTGAACAGAAATGGACCGCGTTTCCACTTATAGGTTTGACATATTACAAAAGCAACGCAACATAAACCACTGCAATGAACAAAATTAATAACCACTGCTTTTATGATTGATGTGTTTACTGCACTGGTGTTTAAAAGAGTCATTAGTGCTTTTACTGCAAATGGGGTATTTTTGCTAAGCACTTTGATCTCCAGTGTTCACAACTGAGGTCTCATTCTGGTGGCTGATGCTGTTTATGAACAAAGTATGTATGTGTATATGGATATAATCACGCTTGTATATCAAAGGACAGAGAGTTTACAGCTGATTGAAAGTGTGTATCATCACAGAGTTGACTTTATAGAGGAATTAAATGGTAATTCTGTCATTTGTTTTTACCATCTAGCAATGCCCTGTCAATGGTTTGGCCTCAGCACATGGTTTTTCCAGTGATACAGTCAAACATTTAACATTCTCTATAACTCATTTAAGGACTACGATAATCTCACGTGAGTAATGGGGCATGTTAAATCTTTAACTCGAAGAACCCTGAGTCGAGACTATTGACACATTTTCCCAAATATGAACCTGACAAAGCTTTCTGGTTTTGATGTTTTCCAGCAATTAAATGTCAGTGATGTTTGATTTATTTTCATGGCGATATTGTCACTTAATGGATGTTTTGAATTTTTATGTTTGATGTAGCTTGTGCTCTTATCCACAGTGACTTGAAGTCAACAGGTGAAGCAGTTTACTTTGAATAATAAGCAGGATTTAGGCATTTACAGATTCAGACTTGTATTGACTCAAGACCATGATTACACAGTATAGCGTACAAAGAACATGTACAATACAACAATGACAAACCCATGATATCCAGCAGGAATAAGTACAACGTTAGTTACTTAAACAGAAGTAAAATATTCTTTTAAGAAGGCTTATTCAGATTGGATAACAGTGGAGGCATTTATACCAAATGTGACTCAACATGTTGAAAAAAAAAGGTGATTAAAAATTATATTTGCAATAAAAATTGAAAAAACATAGATATTTGCCTCTCTAATCTCATAGAAATAAAAATATAAATATAAATATTAAAAGGTGCAAAATGTTGAAGATACAATGTTCCTGCAGAATACCAGCAGCTTTAAGTGATTTAGTGTTGAGGTTGGTATTTTCCACCTACACCTTTGGGACTCCAAACTGGCCTCTAACCTGCTAATTAACATTTACAGTACAACCCTCCAATTACCAATTACACTCTAATTAGCCACTTAACATTAAATGATCACTAATTATCTATGTGTGGTTAAATTCTGTTTATTGAAGCAGATAAAGCAGGTGGAATGACTAAGTTTGACCTTCATCATTGTGTCTCTACAGACATGATCTGCCAGTTTTCATTGAAGTGATTTAGGTTAGAGTCCAATTAGCCTTCAGTGATCGACTCTAATGATGTAATGCTTTGTGTTAGTGTTTGATAATTTAAGCTTGATTCACACACATACAGTTTGGTTCCTTGTAAGAAAAGAGGCACAAACATTAACACGTCTTTTAATGGTCAGCAGGTATATTTTGACACATTCACAGACTGGATCAAATCTAAATATATATAGTTAACACTTTTAATTATATCATCTACTCGTCTTTCTGAGGGACTGTTAAATGATTTTAGTTGTTTTTCTCCACTGGACTGACCGCTCAACCCACTGGTAGTTTTGAGGTGAGAGGAGCATTGTGGGTAACCAACAGCATCAATACCTTCTGACTGAACTGTGTCCACATAGTTAGATAAAATACAAACCTACACACCTAATGAAAATGAGTCGTTGCTTGTAGTGCATCTGTATTTTGTCTCTGATCACACAGCCTTCCTTTTAATCTTCCACACAACAGAAAGTAAGAATATGATGCTCATAACTGTAGTAATGTCTCAGAATAGAAATGATTTTTGGATGTTAAAATGCATCGTGTAGCCCCTCTCACACTTTGACGGCTCTGTGAGCTGAGAGAACTCACAATAACTCATAAACTCAAAATGTTTGCGCGTCAGACTAAAACAAGACTGTTTCTCTGTGTTGCTGAACGGTTGACATTTAGGAGATTTATCACAGCCCAACAGTGAGGACATATTTGCATTTAACACTAACACAGATGTGTGTCCCTGCTGGACACACAGATGTGTTGAAAAATGACTTTACTCTTTTTTCAGTGTGTAGCCGCAGGAGTAACTAATAGTGATCCATCACTGTGATGGACGGGGCTTGTAGAAATTCCTTCAAAGTCTATTTTTATCTGTCACGTTTGCCACTAAAATAAAAACCTACTTTGGGTTGCATCTGCATACGCGTGGATTTGAACAGATTTAAGTAGAACTCTGTGTAGTGCTGTTCAAGTACATTTCACATTTTTCTGTTTTAGTTGCTGTAACTTTGGTTAAACACAATTTTCTGAATAGCGTATTTAGTTTTAATTCTGTGGTACTTCATTTTGAAAGCATGAGCAGCTGCTGGCTGTCAGATATAATCTCTTGTCTTTTGTTTGATTTGACTGCAGCTGGGTCAGATTACAGCTGTTAGACGGCGTCTCGGCGCCTTCATTTGGTGCCACAAGACTCATCAGATGTTAAAATGAACTAAAGTAGGAAACAGAACACGCTGTCAGTGAACGCACCATTAAACCAAACACAACAGTGGTATGATAGTAAGTATCCAGTGTTCTTTGGAGTACATCAATTAATGAAAAGGTTTACAAGCTCTCCTTAATGCTACAATTTCCTCATAAACTACACTACCCATAATCCAAAAAAACAAACCCAAGGCACTCTCTGTGATGACACAGTATCGGCTGTTAGCTTGCTTTTTCTTCTAGGCTCATTTGATGAGTACGACTGGTTGATGAGAGGACATTATGTAAGCTTTCTGCTTTGATAGGTCGGTCAATACAGTCAAAAACAGAGAGAGAGAAACGAAAAGAGAGATGGATGTTGGTGGAGAAGAGAGAGAAGTGGATGCAGGAAAAAGGAGTTTTGTGTGTTTGTATGGGGGTCTACCAGTGATTTTATTTGTGCTTGGATGTGCGCATGTCTGCTCACATGCATAGAGTGTGTGTGTGTGTGTTCAGAGAGCCATTGATTGTGTATTGACGAGGCTGGAGCAGTGATTTATAGCTGCTGGTCTCGGGGGAATAATGTCTTCATACGAGGCGGACAGACGAGTCGTCCTCACAGCGCAGATATAACTCTGTATAGATTAGACTCCATACGGGTCAATCAGCACACTTCACTCTGCATCACTGCACGCTGCAAAAACACACACACACACACACACACACACACACACACACACACACACACACACACATTCAGCGAGTCACAGAGGTCGAGTCCAAAATCAACTTTAAAGCTCAGAAAACACATTTCTTTACCTCCTGAGCTCATTAATGTACCTGTCTGTGATGCTTATTGTAGTTATTCAGTGATCTACAGTTTCTACCTCTGCTACACTCAGTGATATACTACATTTTCCATCACAGAGCCAAACGGCTACAGAGGGAAAGTATATATTTAAAGTATATATTTTGGATTGTGTAGCACGTCAGTTAGGAGTCCCAATAGACAATGTTAATACTCATCTAGAAATGATGTTTACTTATTACCTTACAGGCTATAATGAGATTATTATAATTCATAAATCATGTCAGGCACAGATGCTTGTTAGCAGGATAAATTAAACGTTTTGGCATCTCTATTGGATTTGTTGTTAAAATATCATCAGCCTCATCCTTAGCTAGAAATGAGTGTCAGTGTCTTGAAACAAGGCAGGACGAGTCCAATCACTTTACTAGGATCAAGAAAATGAGATTTGATTCTACAAAGTACATCTGACGACTTGATTTGTGTTGGTAACAGTTGCAGTGATCTGAGCTATTTGGAAAATGTTCACTTGTTTTAATAAAATAAGATTTAAGACAGAATTGTGACTTATTTTGGTTAAATGTAAATCATAAGGGATAGGCTTAAAAACTGTTGATTAAAAGATTAACAGGGGCATCACAGTGGCCTACAGTGGGGCTAAGACATATTAAACGTAAACCGCAACGTCTCCAGGTCACATCCAGCCAGGGATCTTTGTTCCATGTCATCCCCCTCTCTCTTCCCACATTTCCTGTGTTTGGGCTGCATTTATAGAGGCTTTTATTATGAAGTCACAGGGAAATAACCCTTGTTTTGTAGTGATCTGATTGAGTTTGTAGACTCAGACGTCCACTTGTTGGTGTAGTTTTCTGTTTCAAAATGTGGCATGTTAAGAGTTTTTCCTACAGTCAGTGAGCCCCTGCTTTCCCCGCTCCTGACCACCTTCTTGACCTCTGACCCCTCTCTGATGAAATGAAAACATGCATGTGAGCCAAGAAACTCCACTCCCATGTAGTGTTAATCATTGGAGCAGTGAGGAGCTGGTTGGCGGGCAGTTTGGGTCTCACACACACATTCTGTCTCTTTCATCAGCTCATGAGTTAAAGGTGTGGACACAGCGACACTCTGTTGTTGTTACCACATGTTGTGTTGAAAGGCGACACAAGGTTTATTGTCCTGAACTGCGTTTCGCAGGCGTGTTGAAAACGACTAATTTTATAGATCTCACACACACACACACACACACACACACACACACACACACACACACACAGGGAGGCGAGGCCAAGTGGGAACAACATGGCAGCCGGGTCCACTCTCATCGCCCGTCCAAACCAAGTATTATTAGTTTGCCTGTGAAGCAAATCGGAGCGTCTATTTTGTGTTTTTGTTAGCGTGTCGTGGTGTTGAGTCTGAACATATTTGGCTGTCTGTGCTGTCAACAGTCTGTAACACGGTCAGACTGAATAACTGTGTGATGCTAACGGGCACGAAGAGAGATGCTGCTCAATTAGCTGCACAGCACGACAGGTTGGTTTGTAATGGAGATGAGCAACAAAAGATCCTCAGCTGTAAGATTTCCTGAAATATTAGTGAAGGAGAAGGTGAAAAAGTTAGTTGGCAAATGATTAGTTGATAGACAATTATTATTATTTTGATAATGGAGTCATCTTTTTAGTGATTTCCTATTTCCTATGATTTCCAGCATATTTGCTGTTGCAGCTTCCTCTGTTTATCGCTGTATATTTGGATTTTGGACAAAATGACATTTGAAGATTATAATATATATAATAATTTTGAGGAGGTCTAACTGAGCGTTCAGCCTGAAAAGAGCTCTGTGTTGAAAACCAGCAAGAGGCTGTGTTGGTGTTGGTGTGTTGCTTTTGGTACCAGTGAGACGATGACATGTGATCTAGGAAGTTGGGTTTGAGTAACAGATCTGTGAGTTTGAGGACGCCAAAACACGGCACACGGTCTTTTTTATTACTTTGCAACAATCATTTTATCCTTCACCTTTGTGACCACCAGGTAAACAGTATTTTATTTATTTTTATTTTATTTATATACCAAATGTACCAAATCATAACAGCAGTTATCTCAGGGCACTTTCTATATAGAGCAGTTCTAGACCGTACTCTTTATATTATTTACAGAGACCCAGCAATTCCCACCATGACCAGCGCAGTGCTGTGACAGATTGCGTTGCTGCAAAAGTTGAGCTGGGTTCTTTTTTTCTTGGATGACTTTGTGTTTTTTGCTGGAGCCCTCTGAGTCAGGATATTAGCTGTGCCAACGCAGTGGTCACATTGAAATGAATGAAGGGACATCTAGAAGTTGGGTTTAAGTTTAGTTTAAAATTAGTCTTAGGTTTACTTAAGTGCTGGTTTCTCTCCATCAAACTGTGAGCTGCAGATTGATTTTTAACATAATCTGGTGATTCATCATCTACACAATCACTCATGTAAAACAGAAATCTTTGATTTTTGAAATGAAACGATCCCGTCGTCATATTTGTTTGTTGTCTCCTGGCATTTATAGTAACTATTTAGATGTGATGATAAAGGCTTCAAGAGTCTGGAAATTTGGGGTTTATGCACCTTGAAAGTGTTTGAAAAGTGCTTGAATTTTACTCATAAAAAGCTGTACGAACCCTGCAAACCATGTGTGTGGTAATTCATGAATATGTGTAATTGTGAGCAAAAGTTGTGTAGATTGTGCAGATTTTATTCATTTGTGCACAGGAACATATTTGCATGTGCTTGTGTGTGCAAATATTTTGGTTGCATATGCACATACCTGTGTGTGTGTGTGATGGAGGTGTTTATGCTTCACCACCTCCTCCTTCTCTCTGCACTGTAATAAACAATAACCGGGCATTAATCTCCCGGCCTGCTGCCTTAATAAATAATATCCACACATTCATCAACTTAAACTATTCACAATCAATGCAGCTCTTCATAGAAAACCCACCTAATAAATAGTGGTGCGGCCCACTGAGGCGTGAACTTATAGACCAGCCGGCTGATAAATGAACCGACCCCCACGGCGAGACGCCTTTTATGTGGAAAACTGCAAGTGAGAATTTTTCGATTTTATATTACACTATTTTACTCTTATTACTTTCCTGTGTGTGTGTGTGTGTGTTCTCTCTACGTCCTCTCAGGGTGCAGTAGGTGTTGGTGATTTATTGGAGCCGTGAAGATGTTGGTCTATTTGTTTTATTCTAGTTCTGGGCTGTTTACCTATTTGTAAGGTACTGATGTCAGAGTTTTGTCTTATTGCTTTCAGAATAAGAATCGCTTTATTTTCTAACTACAGGCAGCACACGGGACTTTGTCCCGGTCGCACCGCTGCAGAGACATTTTAACTAACACAGTAATACAGAACACAGTGATACACAAGGTACAGTGAAGACGTGTGTGTGTGTGTCTCAGAGGGATAAACAAGCACAGTACATAATATAGGGAGAAAGACATTCCTGCCTACACCATGTGGAATATGGTGATTAGAGCTGCATAGAGGAATGTAATGTTAAAATCAGGGACGTAGGTTAAAATGCTGTTTAGTAGGAAAAACAAACGTATACTAAAAATAAAAACTTTTATGAAGGAAAACCATGAATACAATATCATAAACATAATATTTTGTCTCCAAAAGCAGGAGTTACCTTCATCCCTCTGGGACATGAAGTTTTAGGGATAAAGATTGAAGCTCATTAACACAGTCGTAAGTTAGTGTTGGCTATTAACAGTGTTGTGTTTTTACTTGTGTATAGTGTAGTCCTTAAAAATGTAAGAAGTACTTAGATTACATTTAATACATTACTTTTCCAGTTAATATAATCTGTTACTGGTTACTTTTACTGCATTTTATATTTCCTTCCATAACTTCTGTTGTCAAATCTTCCTAGCTGCAGAAACATTTTGACTTTACTAGTTTGACAAGAACTGTCTGAGCATACCATCATTATTGTGGTATTTATAAGGGTGGACTCTGGACTCTCTCATCTTCAAAGGAAGACTATGTTCAGCCCAGGCCTTCAAGGATCCACCTTTATGGTCCTCATCCTTCCTTTGTTGCCTGATTTGGGAAACAGATAAAAGCAAAAGATAAAATAATCTGTATTGAAATATTTAAACTCATTTTGAACAAATAGCTAAGGATGTCTGTGCTCGTGTTAACCTTTAACTCTTCCACCAGATAGAGATTTAAATGGGTATTAGTTACAATTGCTGCCTCTTTGAAAAATATATTGATTAAGAATAAGGAAATATTTCAGCTGTAAACGGGATAGAAGCTGGAAAAATGATAATGGAAAACAGCGAGCGGGAGCGAGGTATGATCAGAGACTGTGATCACACTGGAGGTGTCCTGTAAGTTAAACCAAAATAACTGGTTAATGATAGCAGGAGAGAGTGTGTGTGTTCAGTTCAATACATAGAAACAGTGTGAGATTAGATCTGCTGCAGGACACTAGCACACACACAGCTGTTGTTTGGCTGTTTGTTTCAGTCTGATTCTCACACACACACACACACACACACACACACACACACACACACACACACACACAATCTCTTTATATCTATCTGTATCTTCTTTTCTTGTTCTGTTACTGTCTCTATCTCACTCTCTCTAACTACACACACACACACACACACACAATGATAGATGGTCCAGTCATGATCTCGGCCTGCATTGTTGATGAGGGTCATGCTGCCATGGTTACCGGAGCAGTGTCCAACTCCCCCTGCCCTGTGTGTGTGTGTGTGTGTGTGTGTGTGTGTGTGTGTGTGTGTAGGCTATCTGTGTTTGCAGACCTTTTATTATGGTTACTTGCCTCATCCCTCTCTGTCTGTTTCTGTGTCTTAAATTGTGTTTGTATCCCCGTATGTGTTTTTTGTGTTTTGTTTATTTTTGTAATTATAGACATTAAATTCTACATGTTAATCAGCTTCTTTGCATGTTTGCATGAGCCTGTGTGTGTCTGAATGTGTCTTATTTGTCTGTAAAGTCAGTTTTATACAGCACAAAATCACCAGTTTGTCTTTGGGGCTTTACAATCTGTCCAACATGAGACACTCTCCATCCTGAGCCTCGATTTGGAAGCGGCAAAACTCAAAGAAAAAAAAAAACTACATCACCAGCAGTCAGAGAATACAAAAGAAAAACAGAATTACAGTATTTCACTAAGATCGACCAAGTACCATCACTACAAAGTACTAGGAGTGAAAGAAATACCACAAAATAATACCACGTATAAATTGAGACTTTCAGTAGTTCAGTCATGTTCCAATGAAAACCAATTAATTGCTGCAAAACCGATACTGTGCATGATCCTGAACAAAAGAAAGAAAAACATGTTTTACACACAAACATCTTGGTATACAAAATAAAAGCTACCAATACAGACCAATTTTTATTTCATTCTTCCAACACAAGGTAATCACAATCTTTTTAAATTGTATAGAATAACAGAATCACAGTACATAACCAAGAACTGCCACAAGACAGAGCTGGTACCACCGAGGACTTACTGTAAAAACTAAATTTAGCATACAGATGTATACACATTTGCAAAGCATCTTCAAGCAACTTCCAGGTGCCGCCAAGACCTGGATCGTAACAGCACCTCTGCACTACAAGAATCTGGAAAGAACATATACCACACATACACCCCCCCCTTATCTTCTCACCTGTCTCTCTCTCAGACCGTACCAGTGCGGCCACTGCTCCCAGTCCTTCTCTCAGCCGTCAGATTTGAGGAACCACGTGGTGACGCACTCGAGCGACCGACCCTTCAAATGTGGATACTGCGGTCGTGCGTTCGCCGGTGCCACAACACTCAACAACCACATCCGCACGCACACTGGGGAGAAGCCGTTCAAGTAAGTAACAGTGAGTACCCCCCACCCACCCAACCTTCCGCTCCCCCCTGCCGCCTGCTACAGACTCCGGCTGGCCTGACCAGTTTCACTTAGATATCCAGCTAACACCTACTGACATCCTCTCAACCGCCTACTGACACCCTCATTACCACTTCCTGATACCCTAACTATCACCTGCTGGCATCCTGGCTACTGGGAGGTCCGTTTTTCTAAAAAAAAAATCATGTTTAGATGAAGGAAAACAACCACCTAATTCGTTTGAAATAATCAAAATATGACCAACTGATTCACTTAGGTACCAAGCATACAGGTGATTCCTCAGATTTGTTGTTGTGGTATCATTATGATAACAGTATGAAGGCAGTTGCATTTTAGAAACTCATCTATAAGCTTTGGTGTCATGATTATCTGTTAACAGCTCAGACTGCTATCTTGTTTCAATCGCATTTGCAATCGCATTTACAACAAGGAGGTACTGAAAAAAGACTTTGCACGCTAATAACAGCTCTCAGTAACAGTGTGTGTTTGTGGTTACGAGAGTTGAAGACCTGGAAGATGGGTTCCACTGCCAGATATATGCAGTATGACTCCCACATTAACATTAAAGCTCAGCAATCTATTGTTCAACTCAAAAGGTCAAAGGCAGCATGGATTCCTTTTAATCTGAATAACGTTTGCTGACCCTGAAATACTCATAATTATTAATAAGGATCAGTGTTCAATGCTAGTTGAATAGGACCAATGCAGCCAAATAAGAGACACGTCAGAGTATTTATGAAGCTTTATAAATTAAGTTTGTGTAAAAGTGAAGCAGCTTTAACTTCTCATAACATCTCAAATTAGAACATGTCATCTGTTTTTTTAAATTATGAAACAAATGGAATTACTTTTACAAATATAGAACTGTCATTCACCTCTGTTTTATTTGTTCACCATGATTAATCTTGTGTTCTTGTACTAATTAAATAGTGTTAATTATCTGGTCCAGGTGCTGAGTTATCTCTCCCAAAGGAGTCGTAACACTGTCACCTCCTCCCATTAAATTGCTAATTGTATTACATGAAGAAAAGTACAACAAAGAGTGAGCGTGAGCTCGAAATGTTAATTTCTTCATGTAGGAGAGAGGAAATGTTAATGGGACTTAACTTGTACAAATTTTAAATCTTTTTTGATTCCCCTGTTATATTTGCATTTTATTGACATTGTGGCTTTGCAACCCAAAAGAGGTGAGGGTGGGGGCCAGACTTCTGCTCAGGGCCCCCAAAAGTCTTGGTTCGGTTCTGGGAACCAAACAAACAAAAAACATATTTCTTCTTATAGCTCTTTTGCATTATTCATGATCCCTCTGTGGATGTGTGAATATTTGCTGTCATGGCTCCTGTGACCTCTGACCTTTGCTCTCCTGAGTTCCTGTGATGTTGGCCATCGAGGAAATTCTGCGCTTGTTCTTGTGTTTTGCTCGTTGTAAATTACCCTGGATGAGAGCGTCAGCGTTAAGTGTAAATACAGAAGCAGCTCCATCACAGCAGTTAGCGTCCTGGTAATAAATCTCGGCACTCTGAGACCGCTCATTTCCATTTCTTTACTCAGCGACTGATATAATTAGAGGGCGAGCCACACTGCAATTAGGAGTTTCTGGAAGCTGCTGCTGTTGCGCTGTCATCCTGTCAGCGGTGGAGGACAATAAAGATTCCCCCAGTGGACACAGAGGTCAGCATTCAGGGAGAGGGCAGGACGGCGACCGAGGGGAGAGGGCGAAAGAGTAAGAGATAATAAAGAAAGTGAAGAAAGCGAAATAAGGGATTTGAGTTGTGGGAAATCTAGAGGACACGTATCAGGGGAAACTGGGGGGAAACAAATGAATGTTCTTAATAAGCAATCAGAGAAATCCGAACTCGTCATTGACGTGGAGAGTGAAAGGCCGAGAAGAAGGAATGAGAAAATGAGGGAGAGAAAGAGCGCGAAGGAACAAGAGATCACGGTGTAAAAAGTGAAACGACAAGCGGCGGCGAGAAATCCGGTTAAAGCAAATCAGCGTTCTTAATAAGCAATCGGAGGAAACCCCCCGAACCTTTTCATCAGCACTTCAGAGTCTCGGTGGAGGCAGAGCGGGACAAAGACAATCATGGACGGGCGTCAGAAATCTTTAGCGGATCGATGGCCTCGGGGAGTTATCTCCTTTTGGACGGTGCGGCGAATAGATTAAAGCTGCCACTGTCACTTTGTCAGGAGGAAAACGCTCAACTTTATTTTCCCGCTGAGGAGACGGAGGCAGGGATTCTGTGTGGTCGGCAGCTTTTCAGCACTGATACTCGCTGGACTGTGGAGACTGTCAAACTGCTGCTGCTCTCCTATTCTTCTATCTGGTCTCTCAAAATAAAGCACAACTTTAAGTATCCTCCTGAGGACTGAAGGAAGCAAAAGAGGAAGTTTCGTGTGTGCTAAGTAGATTTAAGACATGTAATGAGACGCTCCTGGTTTCTTTTTCCTTTTCTTCTCTTTTGTTGAGATTGTTGCTTTGTTAAACTATATTTTAAGTCTGTAAGTCAGTGAGAGATCTCAATCTGTTCCTCTCTACTTTAATAACATCATTTAACAGCATTTTCTACAAATTCATCGGCACTTCATTAAGCAGTATCTTATAATAAGAGGTTAAAGATAACTGAGTTTGCTATAGCATCCAACAGCACCTCCAAATCCCAGATTTTCCCCTCAGCTCACTGCTGATGTTTTGAGACTCAACACAGTTCACAGTTGAGTTTCTAATCATTAACATTGAACTTCCACAAAGTTTGGGATTTGTGGGCACTGTAACAAAATCAGGGTGTATTTTTAACATCACAACATATGAGGAGTCGGTCTTGACCTGCTTTATTCGAAAAAGTGCCCTGAGATAACTTTATGATATGGCGCTATATAAATAAAACTGAATTGAATTGAACATGGACAGTAACAGTGATCAAAGTAGTTTTATAGCTGAAAGAAATGACACTTGCAAATCATGAGATGAAGGCAAGTTTTCTAACTTCTTGGTAAGCTGCAATACTTTTTACTGATTTATCATAAAGCTGCATCAACAAGTTTTTGACCAGTACGAGGCAGCTATGCTTGTGTCAACCTGATGACAAGTCCCAAATTCAGAGATGCGTCATCTCTTTTACAAGAGACACGTTTACACATTGTCATATATGAACACACAACATTCACATATGGCACAACAGAAAAAGACCTAAGAGGCACAGAAGACTGTTGTTGTTTGACTGCCTGCTATGAAGGCAGAGTTTCCAAATTAAGTTTATCTATTAAACTTAGTAAATTATTTTAAGTAGGGAGGATGGTACAAAAATGTACTGAAGACTGAAGACTGTCCATGTACATGATCTAGTATAATAGCTGTTAAAAACAGAAGAAAGCATTTTACAGAAGTAAACAGGACATGCGTCATTGCTGGGGAGGCAGCGTACAGTGGGTTCAGAAGTGTGGTGAGAGCCTGAGGATCTCAGCCATACAGTCTAACTGCAGCCCGAGAACCAAAACTATGAGCTAAAAGAATCTAAAAAGCTGTATATGGCTATAGAGGTGGGAGTTGATTCTCAGTGGGTTCAGCACTACAAGCGGCACTTTCACATTACATAGGAATCAGCTGATTTGTTAACATCAATAATAATCACTCAGTAGAACTTGGAACAAGTCGAATGTGTCCAACATGATGCAGGTTCATCACAAACACTTAGAAGCATCAGATTCTGGGTGGAATTAATAGATGTGATCAGAGTTTAGTCTGAACTGCTGCCTGAATGCTCCAACAGTAAATTTTGAACAATACTGTTAATAGAGACTTCTTGTTCGTGTCTCTCTGCCTCTTTCTGGTCATCAGTCCTATCAATCTGTGGCTGAATACAATCTGTACTTGTTTACTTCCCATTCTGTCCAACTTTCAAAGAAGAGATCAAGATAAGAGGTGAGCAAAAACTTCACTGATCCTTGAGGGAAAGTGATTAAAGCTGCCTCTGTCATTTCGTCAGGACAGTGCTCAACATTATTTTTCCCCCGCTGAGAAACGGAGGAGGCGGCTGCCTTGTTTCAGCTCCACTCTTTGTTCTGCAGGAGAACCGTCCTTGTGTCTGTCCTGGTGGATAAGTCGCTGTGACAGAGAAGCTTCAGAGGAGCTTTGATGTCGGTAGCTGTTGTGGTTTCTTAGATTTACAGACGAATTAGAGCAGGAACGTCCACCTTGAGGGCGGAGCGCTTCAGTTCAGTCAGGCGTCGGTTTAGTTTTTCTTGTGCTGTAAGAAAATTCACAAAATGAGACACTCGAATGAAATATCCATCTGCTAAAAGTCTGTAAGATGCCTCATGCACATATTTGAAATATACTTACTTACAAACTGCAATATTTTGCTTTCACGTAATTACTGAAAAATACTCCAACCTGTTATATCAGATATATTTATGCAAGGTTATAACATTCACTAGAATCAGTTGAATGATGAGAAGACCATGCAGTTTCTCTCATCCTGATTTTGTGAGGCAAGTTTGTCTAGAAAATGCATTCAAAATCTAGTAATCTCTCTGAAATAATCACTTTCTTTTTATCATCTAGCTTCACCAAAATCTGGTTACCTGGCTTACTGACTATTGGACTTAAGTTGCTTCCCTTGTACTCTGAATATGTTCGGGTTCATAGTGATTGTTAAGAAGGGCCTTAAACTTTGTTTTCTACCTATATTTAAATTTTGTAGAGAGACATTTTTCCATGAGATGTTGTGGTTTCAGAGTGGGATTTGATGTCATGGTGCAATGTCTGTTTGTATCCTTTTGACAAAAAATGTCTGTTGCATATTATCTTTTATTGTAGGTTCTGCTTCTGAGGGCCCAGTCTTTCCAGCATTTAATCTCAGTTCATTTCATCACCATGAGCAGTGGATTCACTTGTTTGATATTCAGATTTGCGTCGTTGACCAATAGCAAACCTGATGAGTCCAAAGTTGAGGAAGCTAACATATTAGCTGTGTTGCACATCCTGCAAGTAGGTAAATTAATTTGCTCTTAAGGCACTTAAGCGGCAGATATATTCCAAAAAATATAATTTGTGCTTTTCACAGGCTACCTAAATGATGGACTTAAAAACACGTTACAGTTAAAAAAAATAGCCTTTGCAGTTTTCTGTGCGTGTTAGAAGAAAGGATTTTGAAGTAAAAGGTTTTTATTATTGTCAAACATTTATGCAAGACACCAAAAATGAATGGTGTGGCCACAGAGTGACTCAGCTTATGCCACTGTTGTCCAAACACTATTAAAAACACATAAAGAGCTGTGTTGTTGCGTTAGGTGTGATATTCCTTCAGTGTGATGAACTGAACAGGTCCAGTTTTGTTCTGACTTTAGGTTGAATTATCTTGGACATGAGGCTGCACACATACGAGGGACGATGTCTGGACAAACTTAATCCAAATCACTGTAAGAAAGTATAAAAAAAACAAATGTCTGGCCAAGAAATCACGTCTCCAGCAAAAATCTAACCAGGTTTGTTTTCCATTAACACAAAATGTAACGCTGTTTTCTACAGAAAGTCGACAGCAACCAGGTTACTAAGCTGAAAACACACTGTTGGTTTTTAATGTGTTTAAAGGGTTTAATGATGTTTAATTCCAAATGACCATTGTTGAGTCCACACCGGGCCGAGCTTCAATAGTCCCTCCTTCCTTATCTGTCTAACAGCCCCCCTCCACCTATCTGTCTAACGGCATGTTAGTCTTGTTTCAGGGCTGTTAAGTCCAATACCTCAACACAGCTTTCTCTTTGAAGAGGCCCCCCCACACACACCACCCCCACCCACCCACACACACACACACACACACTTATATACATTTAACTGCCCCCTAACCCCCCCCCCCCCTCCAGCTCAGACTAAAAGCTCCCTCTCTTCTCTCTTTCTATTGAAAGTGACAGTGACGCTGCTTTATCAGGCCTGGATATGTCTCTGCTCGTGTGTGTGTGTGTGTGTGTGTGTGTGTGTGTGTGTGTGTGTGAGATGGGAATACCCTCCCCAGCCCACTAGATAGATTATTGACAGGTTGACCTTGTATGTATGTGTGTGTGTGTGTGTGTGTAATCTGTCGGTCAGGGCAACAATTACAGCTTTCTGCTCCGCTGGGCCTCACACACACTTTATACTGTCACTGGATATTAGCGTTAACAGGGAAGTGTGTGTGTGTGTGTGTGTACATGTATGTTGACAGATCTGAAGGTTGTGTGTATGTGTTTGTGCTATTTGAGGGTTGTTCTCTTTCTCTGAGTGTTGTGTTTTTCTGACTTTCTCTACATGCAAACTCTTAAACTAATCACTGTTTCTTATCTCTCTTCTTTGTGCGTTTCTTTTCTCTCTCTGTGTGTGTGTGTGTGTGTGTGTGTGCGTCAGGTGCGAGCGTTGCGACCGCAGCTTCACACAGGCCACTCAGCTCAGCCGCCATCAGCGACTTCCCAACGAGTGTAAACCAGTGAACGAAAGCAGCGAGTCCATCGAGGTGGATTAACCCCCGACTGTTCACTGACTGAAACCACGTCCACATTAAAGCAGCTAAATTAGAAAACGCATCCTATTCTCTCCGTTTTGGCTCTCCATCCACACTGAGCTGGTGTTTTTCCCACCTGAAAATTTTACAAAAATTACACCCCAAGTGGACAAATCTTAAAATGCTGGCTTCTTGTTTTACTAGCAATTCGTATCAAAAGCGAGACGTCAGCGGTGCGTAAGCGCTACTGAAGCGTCCGTCCAGTCAATCCACACCGATTTAGATCTCCGTTTTGCCATCACTGTCCCCAGAAGAAGACTCGTCTCCAAACTGATATCAGATATTTAACAGACATAGTTGCCTCCATGACAAGTATACAGGAAGAAAATGCATTGTTTGTATGCAATGATTCATTGATTTTATTTACCCGCTCACTATAACATGCCTATAGTGAAACCAGTAAGCTCACAGTGAAACTGTGGGCCTCGATCAATAGATATAGACAGCGGGTGGCGAGTGACGGACGTGAAAAATGCTTCAAAACTTGCTTTACAGCCTTTAGAAAACTACGACGTGAGTCTGTTAAGTTATAATCATGAAACATGTGGCAGTGCAGTATTTGCTGCCTCTAACTCACTCTGTGATTGCTCATTTTAAATGTTAATGTTTCCCAGGGTACAGGTGTTGTTATTAAGCTGTATTTATATTGATTTTGCCAGACGACTTCATGATCAGGAAATACTGATTTAATCGTCTCAGTAGCAGGTAAACAGATAGCATTTATGAGCCAGAATCAAATCAGTATTTTATATTTGTTCAGTTGATGGTGAGATGTTCTGTATTGAAACACATTGTAGGTGATGATGGAGAAGTAGTCCCACTGATCAGTTCTGTTTGCTGGCGTTTCAGTGTGGACGGAGAGCTTCAGGAAAACAACCTGAAAAGGGACGTCGTTCTTTAAGAGCGTTTTCAGATTTAGCCGACTCAGTGTGAACATCGACTGACCGTTTACAGTTCTGACTTAACTGACTGACGTCTGCAGAGGAGAGACATTAAAGCCACATTCATCCTGCTGGAGAGAATCCTGATTCAACCAAACCAAAGATCCTTTTTTTTCCAGCAGAGACCAAGAACTTTCAGACGAAGGACTAACAAACTTTTTTTTTTGGACGAGGATATTTATTGGAGACTTTTGGGAATCCCGTTAGGTTTCCCTCCAAAGAAAACTGTTTCTTGAAACCGGGACAAAAACAATGAAATACCAAAAAATTCAGACTGATAGTCTGTCTGTAGCTTTACCTCTCGGTTTCTTTTTTTCTTTTTGCAACAGCGATGCCAAAGGAGGGCGCGACCAAAGCAAACAGACGGAGAATGCACAACGAGTGACAACACGGACGTCTGAGGACGCTGCTTGAGTTTTACGTCACAAAATGAACAAAATAAAATGACGAGTATGTATTGTGAAAAAAAATGACAAAAGAAAAGAAAAAGAAAGGACAAAAGAAACATAAATTATATTTATCTTCTTGCTCATATCATGCTTCGGGCACTTTTGTTTTAAAATGTTGATAATTTAATTTTTGCAGCTCTGATGTCAGCAAATGTAAAGATGGCGGAGGAAGGAGGGAAATACTGAAGCGATAGCGGACGTGATTTCTTATAGAAATAATCCCACAGTTCATAAAGAAGTGTGTTAAATATGAAGTTGACACATACCATGTGTTTAAAAATGTATCTGGGTTAAAGTCAGTCCATGTTTTTTCTCCTCTTAGCATTTCTTACATCGTGTTTCATCTGTTCAGTTTTATTTTTAAATTTCAGATGAGAACAAAGACGACACCTAATCATCTGAAGCACAAACATCCTAAAATCCAAAAAGGGCAAATGTTTTCTGGTTTGAAAAATGCTTTCTCATCTCTCTCATGATAAGTGTTGTCTCATAGAGTATATTTGCCACGTAATGCAAGTTTGAATCCATTCACAAGCAATCTCAGATGTGTAAATAG
This sequence comes from Macquaria australasica, assembly GCA_005408345.1. Lineage (NCBI taxonomy): Eukaryota > Metazoa > Chordata > Actinopteri > Centrarchiformes > Percichthyidae > Macquaria > Macquaria australasica. The sequence goes on from SEMN01000107.1 coordinate 809,800, forward strand.
ACCTGTCATTACGATACACTTTGTATTAAAATGAGTGAGGGTAAAAGCACAGTTATTACATGAACACCAAATAGGTTTTTGTGCCTGAGAGTTTAAAAAGCTTTAATAATAATAGTAACAATAATCTGAAAACTGTAACTTCCCAAAGACCAACGGAGTGTTAAACCTGGTGGATGTAAATCTACAGTCCAAACCAAAACTCAAAGGGAAGTTTCACTGCCGGAAAAGAACTTTACTTTTATCTGACAAACGTCTGTAAGAGTTCATGAGCACCTTTAGTCAAAGAGTCAAGATCAGGAATAAACTTTCACACTCAACCTTAGTTACTGCAGACGTGGAACATCTGCTCACATCTCCTCCTCCTGGTTATGACAACTACAGCATGTGCAAGTGGTGCTGTGATTAATCATAACCTGTACTTAACAAGCCACTTTAAACAGAAACATTACAAGTCAGGCTGAGTGTTCGCAAACTCGGCTGTGTTCCGACACAAATGTGAGCCAAATCAAAAGAGTACCAAACCTGGCTCACATAGCTGCTGAGATTTAGCTGCAGTTTGCTGCTCTAAGACCAGTTTTGGGCCAGCATCAGTGCTAGACTATTTGACTATTTATATGCTATACATTGTCTAATTTTGTGAAGTTATATTATGTGAGTGCACGTATAGCTCAGGCAGTACTTTTAAACAGCTGGAATTATTCGTCAACTTTTAAAGTTTGGCAGATGAAATTTGAAGTTACCACCTTTCATATGTGAAAATATTTAGCAAACGTCACCTAATTTTTTGCCAAAAATGGTACCAAGTCCTCTTAATATCAACAGTTCAAAGTAACTAATAAACTATCACTTAATGCACACAAATTAATCCTACCTATGAAAAGAGAGAAGTATCTCATGACATAGGTTGAAGTTTTAACTTAATTAAATTAAAAAAAAAAAGAAACGATCAAAATAAAAATCTGTTTTAATTCAACTATATTCAAAATTGTAACCTATATTTCAAGTGTTGCATAAGGACTCTAAATCATGTTCCTGTATTTCAGATATTAAACCTCTTATCAGTTCTGTGATGTGATAATACCTCCAGATGTTTGGGTGGTGATCAGCTCTTCAAACTCTTACAGACATGTTTGTGTCAAGAAAAGTCAAACAGTTTTGAGCCAGAGTGAGACCTCTCTTTATTCAGAATGCAGATTGATCCAATGCTGTATATAGAAAAATACAAACTATGGGATTTTTATATGATGGATCAGTTGGACTGAGCTGAAAAAAACTGAGTAAAGGACAAAAACACAAATGTGAATATGAATCAGAGCTCTGAGCAAATTCACGTTCTGTTCACATCCGTCAGGATCCAGAGGGTGGACCCCAAGAAACATTTCTGAGAAAAAAACGTCCTTCAGCTGCCATTTTTATAAAATAAAAACACCCTGAATTACTGTGTTTCGACAAGCTGCAGTTGAGTTTGACAGCAGAACATGTTTCAAATTCAAACATTTATTTTTATTTTAAATACCGTGTTTAGGGTCCCCTCTTAGGACTTCACAAGGGGACAAAGACGCAGCATCAGGCCTGTTCTCCAAAATTAAAGTAATTCTGGGAAATGTGGGAAATCCCTGACTGAAGTAGATCGAGGGAACTTGGGTTTAAAAAGTATATTTTTAACTCCAATCTTCCATCAAGGACCATGTTGGAAATAAGTATGTAGACTTACTGTCATCTATTCTTTAAAAGTGAAAACTTAAAACCCAAATTCGGTGTCACATCATAACATTTTAAAAAATAATTGATATTTTTCCGGATCAGCTGAACACAAACTGAATCTTGCTCGGCGTTTCTGATGTTGATAATCAGTTCCTAACGTGACATGACGTAATCTGAATCTGATGGAAAAAAATTGTCATGTCAAACAGACTCGTATGAATCCATCTCGACTCGATCTTGTTTGCATGATTTCTCTGACCCCCCCTTTTTTAATGAATGACAAAATGAGATCAAAAACCAAAAAGACGTTGTTCCATAGGAAATAAAGCTGAAATCCAGTTTTGATTCTTATCAGTAATGTTCTGTGTTTTATTGTTCTACAGTGTTTATCCACGCCGCCTTACACAAGAAAATGTGCAGAACCTTTGTCTCCCCCTTCTGGCAGTGAGAGTAATTACACAAACATGACGTCTGCCTACAGGGGAGCTCGCTCACATTTCCACAGCTCCAAGACAATAATCTGTTATTTAGGCAGAGTGAATGTAATATTTTACATCCTGTCTGCCCTCGGTCCCTGCTCTTCTTCCAGCCTCTCCACCGATGGTTCTCCTGTTAGTTTCTGTTTATGACTGTAATCCTTCCTCTGAACGCTGAGTTTCTGTTTTATCTGCAGCATCAGAAACTTTTCTTGGAGCTTCTCAGGTTCTTCCTCCAGACTCCTGGTTGCTGCAGCTGCTCCGTCAAACCAGAGCCATGTAGAGAGAACTCTCTGAAGTCTACGTCAGTCATGTGACCATCGAGCATTTTAAACTTCCGTTGACGCGACTCTCTCTCTGCATGGCTCTGGTTTTACTTCCGGTGCTCCAGATTTAAAAACTCTGGTATACTGAGACATACAGAGAGATTTACCTGGAGGTGATCAGCTTCATCAGCACTGTGTGAACTCGTCTGGCAACGGCTTGAATGTAACGACGTTCATTTATATGTAAAAGTCCCGCACTCCAGCTTTAAATCTACTGATAACCCTCTAATGTTTAACTAACAAGTCACTTTTAAAACGGCTTCAATCTTCTCTAGAAATAAACAATTAACTATCACTTTGTGTAAAGTCCTGCGTCGTGCAAAGAAAAACAAATAAAACAACCTTAAATTAGAGAGATTAGATTAGATACTTTATTCATCCTGAAGGAAATGTAGGCATCCAGTAGCTTAAATACAAAAACGCCAATACACACAAGAATATAAGAGTAAGAACACAAAAACACAGCTGTGAAGTGATAGTCTAACCGCTAGAACTACTACAGAGAGCTGTCAATATCATACAGCAGGTGATAAATGGAATGAATCCAAATGTGAGATGATTAACAGTGTAGGTAGTAAAAACTAGAACTTCAAATGATTTTTACCAGCTTGAAAACCAATACAGTGAAGAAGAAAATTAGAGGTATTCATTTTTTTTTTAATAATAATTACTTACTTTAAGAAAGTTGTCTTGCTCATCCGTGATCGGAGCATTTAGAAAAGGAGTCACCTGAGATTATCACTTAAATGTGTTTCGAGCTCAAACAATAATGTTGCTTTTTATAAACTGCCACACAGGAGGTTAAGTGACCGATCAACAGCTGCCTTTACTTACTGCTAATAATCTGTAACACACACACACAGCACCGCCCTGACCTCGGCTCTGTCAGTCTGCAAACACAAACTGGACTTTCTACTTTCCAGCCTGATTTCAGAGATTATTCCTGCGAGGATTCGACAAATTCACCAAAACAAACAGAGTCCGAGCTTTCAGACATCAATCACAGCTGTTTTTTCACCGTGGGAACCGGATCCAAACCCCGAGGCCAAACAAATGATCACACAACCAAAAGTTTCATAGGGTTTTTTTCTTCTTTTTCTTTGGTAAATGTCTGAATGAGTCCAGATTAAATTACATGTAATGAGATTATGGAAGTGGTCGTTATAGATGAAGATGAAAAACAAACGGAGAGTTAAAGTTAAAAAAAGACATAAGTAATCTGCAAGGAGAACCCCTCTGCCTAAATAATATAAAACATATTCACAATGTGAAAGATACATGATGTTGATAATAGTTATGGACAACACGACTGATATCTGACTGTAGGGATGTTGAATTTAATCAGATTATAAATAATGAAAGTTGAACTAGAGAAGGCTTCTGTAAACAAAGAGGAACTAAAACTTCATTTTGGGGAAAAATTACTTTTAAAAAAACGTGCGTATCGTAAGTTAATTGTAAAGTATCATTAAAATGCACTCATGTCTGAAGTACAAATACTCCCTTTTAGAGTGATTAAAATGATGAAAGTCCTTTAAATTGGTTATAATTAAACCTGCAATAAAGGGTTAGTTTGGCCACTTCTGGGCAGCAGAAACAAGATGCGAGTATTGCTGCGCTCCACTGTGTTCACCAGCCACCAACTGTGTCTGGCAGCTTTTTCACTAAAAACATCTGCCTGCTGCGGCTGGAAACAAGGCTGATGAGAGAGAACCAAAAAGAAAACCAAAACAATGAGCTGAAAGAGGCTAAAATGCTCCGTGGATCTGAGGGGGAACTGCAGAGTCAGGTGATCCATTGTTAACAAAGAATATTCATTATAGGAGCTTTAAATATTGAAATGATTAAAATCTTTACAATTTGGGGATTTTTTTTTGCTTCCTCCTTTACAGTAAACTCTCTAAAAACAAGCAAATGTCTTAAAAAGTTGACATTTTTGAGATGGAAGATTTTTAGCCAGCAACACTCATATTTTTCTTATATTAAATATAAAACCTAAAACTAAGACGTAACTTCAGTTGTCAAGTAAAAGTACAAAATACAATATTTCTCCTGAGTGTATTTTTATTAACTGACAGCAACAGAAGAAGATGATGATGATAGAGAAAATAGGACATCAACAATAACAGTTCCTTGGTTTTAACCTGTGTGTGTGTGTGTGTGTGTGTTTAATGGTTGTAATGGTTTGCTTTTGGTGGAATTTCCTGTCGGGGGGGAATATTAAGCAGACCAGAGGTCGTACTTTCAAAACCAATTAGACATGAAGCTGTGGAGTTTTTTTTTTTTGTTTTAATTGGAAACATGTTGAAGGAGAAAAGTGGGAAAGTTTCACTGTGAGAAAATCTGTCTGCTGTTAAACACTGTGTGTGTGTGTGTGTGTGTGTGTGCGTGCGCAGTCATATAAACCTGTCTGCAGTGGTGGGAAGTAACTAAGTAGTATTTACTCAAGTACTGTACTTAAGTACACTTCTGAGGTACTTCAATATTTCCACTTTATGCTACTTTATACTTCTTCTCCACTACATTTATTTGACAGCTTTAGTTACTGGTTACTTGTCAGATTAAAATTGTATATAAAAACATACGATGAGCTTAAAAAATACACACATTGCTAAAGAGTTTTGGCTCCTTGTCATGTTTCAGAAGTCTGAGCTGTTAGCAGTTCCACCAAAGAATCACAGACATTTCACTAAATCTAAACTCAAATATTTTCATTTTAAAACTATTAGAGGCTCAAACAGGTAAAACTCTCCAGTATTTCACAAGAAAATCAAAGATTAGAGAAAAGTTTTTCAAAAATGAAAACTTGTGTGTTAGCACTTTGTTTTTTCTTCTTTCCTCTCCCATCAATCTACAAATTGTTGTATTGGTACATTTAGTTAAGTAAAGAATCTGATTACTTCTCCCACCGCTGCCTCTTTGTAGGAGTCATTTTGGACAGATGTTCTTTCATGTGATGAAATAATTCATGTTTATTTGATAAGAAACACAAACGCTGACAAACACCTATGTATGTATTTTTTTTTTGTAAGGCTTGTCATGTGTCGCTGTCACTGGACGTCATTCACAGCTTCCCAAAATTAAAAGTATATATCAGTTTAACAAGACAAAAAAACTACTATTACTTATTTTTGCTGTTAGGTTAGTTTGGTTCCCTCTTCTGTTTTTACGAGATGGATTTGATGGTTTACAGTTAATTCAATTCAATTCAATTCAGTTTTATTTATATAGCGCCATATCATAACAAAGTTATCTCAGGGCACTTTTTCGAATAGAGCAGGTCTAGACCGACTCTTTATATTTACAGAGACCCAACAGTTCCCACCATGAGCAGCACTATGCGACAGTGGCAAGGAAAAACTCCCTTTTAACAGGTAGAAACCTCGAGCAGAACCAGGCTCATGGTGGGCGGTCATCTGCCTCGACCGGTTGGGTTGAAGGGGGGGGGGGGGAGCGGGAGAGAGAGAGCAGGAGGAAAGAGAACATACAGCAGCTCAATACAGCATAGATAAGGTAATGGCATTGATGTTAACACCAACAGAAACAACACTAATAGCAACATTATAATAGCAATACTAATAACAAGAGCAACAACAGCAATAGCATCAGCGGGTGCAGAGCAGGAGCACGGGGGCAGCAGGCGGTAGCAACCACAGACCCAGACCTCCACAGCTCCAGAGGCAGAAACACCTGCAGAAAGCAACAGAAGGGGAGGGAGAGAGAGAGAGAGAGGAGAGAAAGCACACAACTACGGGAAGAAGTTGAATTAATAACAAGCATTGATGGATATGAGGGCGTACAGATGGAGAGGAAGAGGAGGAGAAAGGAGCTCAGTGCATCATGGGAAGTCCCCCGGCAGTCTAGGCCTATAGCAGCATAACTAAGGGGGGGCTCAGGGGTCACCTGAGTCAGCCCTACTATAAGCTTTATCAAAGAGGAAAGTCTTAAGCCTACTCTTAAATGTGAGGAGGGGGTCCGCCTCCCGTACACAAACTGGGATCTGGTTCCACAGGAGAGGAGCTTGATAGCTGAAGGCTCTGGCTCCCATTCTACTTTAGAGACTCTAGGAACCACAAGGAACCCTGCATTCTGGGAGCGCAGTGCTCTAGTGGGGTAATAGGGTACTATGAGCTCTTTAAGATATGATGGTGCCTGACCAGTTAAACGTTCATCATTGTCACTGTTGTGCGTTTGTGTGAAAGCTGTGTGAACGTACAGTGTGTGTGTGTTCACGTGTATGTAATGTGTGTGTAGACGTCGTCGGTGTGAAATTCTCAGCAGCCTGATGAGTTTCACAGAGGACTTGTGGGAAATTGTGTGTTTATTGTATCACCAGTGACGCAGCACTGACGATGGATCAGACAGTTTCAATTCACAGCTTTATGTTCTCAGTGAAGTTCATTTTCCCCCTGAAATCTGATGAATTTATGAAGTAAACGGAAACATTTCAAAAAGTTTTACATTCTACTTTTGTCAATTAAACAGCGATAAATAGCAACAGAAATATGTTTTTAGAGTTATGATGTCAACGTGGACGGTCCGTTTGTAGACTTATTTTCTGTAAACTCTCCGACCTCCATGACAACAAACCTGTTTCTAACATTTCTAACATTTTTCTTTAAATGTAATGTAAATGTACTTTACATACTCTGCTCCCATTGGACAGTTAACTATCCCGTGTTGTCACGATACTGCCACATGGGGAAGTAGTTTATTTCCATGCACCATATTTTGTATTCAAACCTCGGTAGCTCATTCAAGTTCAGAATTGGGAAAACTTTGACCACGACGATCAGGTTTTCCTCTTTTTTCTTTTACGGAGAAAACAACTGTGTGCTTGTGGGAATCAAAATGAGCACGACTGGTTGTAAATCGCAGTTAGTTGAACTTCTGTCTTTTAAATGTTTTTCCAGGTTTAATTCACAACAAATGAAATCCTGTCAGTGTTGGAGTGTATGTGTGTAAACAGGACTAGATCTGTCAATGTTTTAAAAGTGGAGCGTCTTTAAATTCTTAGACACATTTCCTAAATAGTTTCGAGTAGTTTTGTTGTTTTACAGCCGACTGAAAACAAGATTTCGATGTGCTGATGCTTTGTGTCTGTACTTCATCACGTACACATCACGCAGTGATCAGTTCATTTGGCATCTGTGTTTCCTGAAGAGCATTCAGACTGCACACATAACAGAAAAAAGAGAAACTTGTTTTTGCTGTTTGTTTGTAAAGAAGAAAGTCTGGAATAAATGAATTCAGTCATTTAACATTTTAAGTCAGTTTTAAAGTGAAGTGATGTTACAGAAACAAATATTAAGACCCATAATATTCTGTTCATTTTTACAGCTGATGTTGTGGAGTCCTTGAATCTCGATCAATCAATTCAGAAGGTTTTTCAGATGTTACTTTACTGGAAAGATGTTTATTGTAGTAAGAAGTGTGCAGTTCTACAGAAACATGCCATTACTTTGTATATGATTAGGATTTAATATCCTTGTTTTTAAAGTCGTGCTCGTTTCATGTTTTCAGGCCTGATGAAGGAGGAGATGTTTGTCTATATGTTGCTTTATATGTTTGTCTTTTTATTCTTGCTGTTTCTGTTGAGCTTCAAACGTTTTCCAGGTGACGAAGTCTGTTCGGTCATCAGTCAGAGCTGAAGACTTAACCCTAACCCTAACTTTGATCTAGTTTCCCAACAACTGAGGAAACTCCATCTGCTGAGGAAAATCATGTCATGTTATCAAAAGCTCCAGAACTGCTGCTAAATGGACCTTGAGGTGAGATTGTTTTGCTAATTCACTTTGATTTGATTTAAACTTTTTCCTGAACAGAGGTTTGATTTTTTTTAAATTTCAGAAATCTCGACTGGATGGATCCGTTTGGTCCTCACATGTGAGTATAAGTGTGTGTGTGTGTGTGTGTGTGTGTGTGTAGGATTCAGTCAGTTATCAGTCAAAACCAGTTTTACGAGCTGGACTTCCAGATAAAAACACACAGCTGATATTCTTCTGCTTCTCCTCGTTATCTTCCTCTCCTCTTCACCCTCCTCCTCCTCCCCTCAGTAGATGAGTTGGGAACATCTGCTCGCCGTCAGCACCCAGATGTCAACACACACACAGATGCAGCTCTGTGTGTGTGTGTGTGTGTGTGTGTGTGTTAGCATGTTGTTGTACATGTGATAACACGTGTCGTCTGACCTCCAGCCGGTTCCGTTCTCTCTTCACGTTCACGTTTCATTTTTTATTTTGTCTTGACTTTTATTTCCAAGTATTGTTTTAAATATTTATTTCTTTATTTTAAGTTCTATTTTATTTACTTCATACCTTTAGCTTTGCTATGAAGCCGATTTTTATTGACGTGCAGTTACAGATGTTACACACAACATATTTCATCAGCATGTAAAACACTTCTAAATTAAACTGCAAAAAAGTACATAAAGTAGCTGCTTACATATCACAGGAGTCGTTCTGCATAACGAGTACTTTTACATGATACCTAAAGTACATGTTGCTGGTAATATTTCTGCACTAATGCAGTATTTTGACAGTGTGGTGTTGCTGCTTTTATTCAAGTGAAGAACAGAAACTATCTGTACAAAGATCAACGAGAAGTTCCAGTTTTCAATTTAGAAAAGTGCACAAAAGTTTAATAATCCTTTGTGTTTTTTAACATTTGTTGTTTTAATCAGAAATATATAACTGCTGACTCCACCACATCAATATTTTATATTAGATATTTAATTTACAGCTACTGCTTTGAATTAGTGTTTAGTTATTTTAAACAGGCTTCAACCAATCAGAGGAGACGATGTGGACTAAATTCATACAGGAACCAATTATTAGATGTTGTAAGGATTTAAAATGAATCGTTTGTGCTTTAATTTAAACTGCAAGTCTCCTCCTCTGAGCTGTTAAATCAATTCAACATTTAATCACTTCATGTGTAAATAATAAAAATAAATTTAATCATCAGTATTTACAAAACATGTGAAGCAAAGAAAAGAATAAAATTAGAAAATAAATTAAAATCATCTTTATTTGTTTCAGTGTAAACATCTCTAATTAATAAAGCAGAAATATATTAAAACTCTTCATTAGAAAATAACAAACACTTTTACTCAGCAGATTTAATCCCAAAATAATTTATTGCAGACAAACGGAAACCAGTCGTCTCCGTCTCTCAGCGTCTGCAGGTCAGAGGACTGTTTGGAGGCTTTTCTGAGGCTGCAGCGCCACCTGCTGTCAGAGAAACACCTGAAATCATTCCTACTTTACAGACTGTACATGAACTCAGCACGTCTTCCGACTCTAATAACACATTTCCTTTCCTGTTGTGTCACTTCAGGTTCAGTAACGCTGCAGACTTTAACCCTCTGATGCTCAAACATCACATTAAAGGAACAGTTTGATCATGTCGACTTCTTTTCTTCCAGCAGAGAACGGTTTCAGTTCATTCAGAAACGTTGAGTCTGTTTTAGATTTCTGTGTTATATTAATAATACGTTGTGTTGCAGCAGTGAAGAGGACGAGCTGATCCGTCTCCTCAGTGACGCTCTGACACGAGAGGTGAGCAAATGTGGATTCATCTGCCAATTATTGTTAATTTAATTTAGTTTCTAAAATGTCAGTAAATGTCCAACATGTCTTCAAACTGCTTGTTGTGTCTCACCAACAACTCAAAACCCAAAAGATTCAGTTTACTGTCATAGAAGTTAAAGAAAACCAGCAACAATACTTACAACCATCCCATAATTACAAGAGTTTCTCACAATTATGAGATCCCAACACTTTAGGATGCCTGAAAATGTGACCGAACTGCCATTTAGTTTTTACGTCTGTATTGAAACGTCTTTACTGTCGTATTCGTCACTGACATCAGTGTCAATTAAATCAGGCCGCGTCGGTTCTGCACTCAGACTAAATACAGCAGCTGGTTTACCTGCAGTCTCAGGTGTGCCTCTGTCTCTGATTGGACGGCTGCAGCGGCTGTCAGAGGTTCCCTCGGTCCGTCATGGCGTCCTGTATCTGTCTGCTGAGCTCGGCGATGATCCGGTCTTCGTGGGTGTAAACGCCGGTCCTCAGCAGAGTGTCTCTCTCCTCCAGCAGGCGGCTCAGGTGTTCGTCTGCGCTGTCACTCACACTCTGAGCGGGGGCGGGGCCGGGCAGGGACGAGGCGGGGCCTAATCTGTCCTCCTGCTGCTTTAACCTGAGAGAGAAAATATCAACAACATTTCTAATACAAAACAATAAGTTTTAGATCAGATACAGTGAATTTAACAAGAGGACACGTGACAGTAATTGATTAAATGTAAAGAGGAAAGTCATGAATCAATCTCTACATTATGAAACATGCTAACAGTAAAACTTATTATGATTTACATTAATATGATAAAATACTAAACGTTAATGAGCATGCTAATGTCAGCATGTAGGTTGTAAGTATAGTGCTTTGAGTGAAATGCGAAGCTGGACTTTGACTGTTGACATCAGGTCGAAGTAAAGCTAACAGCATGCTAGCGTAGCATTCAGCTACCATCCAAGTCCAGCTTAGCCTGACGACGATGAGTCTGAGGATAAACCTTTAGCATGTCTGCTGATCCGTCACCATCACATCACACTTATCAAAATAGCTGCCGATTTATTTCCAATGACACTAATTGATTAATTGACAAATCGTTTCAGCTCTGAACATTTTAAGTTCAATAAACTTCTGTCTGTAAACTTTGGCTCACTGGTGGTAAGAATGTTTTAATAAAATGTGGACATTTGTCTGATTTAATTTGTTCTAATGACATCATCATCGTCCTCACCTGTTGAGCTCGTTCCTGATGTTGTCCAGCTCCTGTCTGTCCTGTTGGACCGCCTCCTTCTGCTCTGTCGCTAGGTAACGCAGCCTCATGGCCTCGAGCTCCGCCTGCTGCTTCTTCAGACGCGTCATGGCGTTTTCCTGCTCCCGCTGCAAACACACACAAATGAAGTCGTGAATATTCGAGTTACATTCAAATAAATGTTTGTTAATTTTCTCGTTGTGAGAGTTATAGACTTTAATGTGTCGCCTCTCAGTCACTTGGACACCATCAGTGTCTTCAGACCTGCAGCTCGAACCTGACTTCAGTCTTATACATTTAAATAATAATCCTGTGACCTCGCTGCTGAAATGTGTGCGTTCAGATGCCAGAGAACCGTTTCTCCTCATTACACAGAGTGCAGCTTGGTGATAAATTTGTCTGGTTTCACATTTTCTTAAAACCTCCCTGAGAAAAAAAGAAAAGAGAAGCTGCAGGACTCGGAGAATTCACACGCAGACCAACACGATGAGAACAGAACGTCATGAAATAAAAACGTCTGAAAAGTCGTATTTCTCTCAGCTGCTCCGGCCTCCAGCTCAGACTTCCCAAAATGACCCAGAACACCAGTCTGGGCTCCGTCTGCTGGATTACAGCTGGACGTTAATAAATCAGGGAAACAGTCTGAGGAGGGAAAACAAAAACACTAATTTGGTGTCGGAGTTTCTCTGTTTCCCTCAGACCTTCGATTATAAATCACACAATTTGAAGGTTAAAGCTTTACACCCAAGAACCTGCTGGGAAAATCTGCTGCTCCGGCTCAAACACTGAACATCCTCAGTACATTTCTACGCCTCGTCCTAACACAGCGAGCAAGCCAGCCAACTCTGTATATGTACAGGTACACGACGAGGAGGGGATGAGATTATTTTTTGGGCACCGTTGTGATTTTTCCCTCTGCAAACGAGTAACTAAGTTATTCAGTTAGTTATTAGTTGCCAATTATATTTCTGTGACAGTGACATCGTTACAAAACAAGTGACATTAGCCTGTTCGCTGACGCACGGAGCAGGTCAGGACGTCAGGAGAAACTGAAACAATCCGATATTCGCATCTCTGTATGTTAGGAAGAGATGTTAAGCAGTTAATTAAAGATCTTCTCATGGGCCGACAGGTGCTGGATGAACAGACCGACCGGCTCACCGACATCACCAACCGTTAGCCGCTCAGCCAACGGGGCAAAAACAGTGGAGAACATGGCAACCAGCAGACTGGAGGCAGTGGGAAGCTGGAAGCTGTCTTTGTGTTCTGGTGATACAGAGCAGAACGACCGGCCGGCTGATTCTGGATGGGAAAACTAACATTTTCACATCACTGCCCGACAACACACACACACACACACACACACACACACACAGAGGGAAAGCTTCCATTTTCACACGCCTGATCACCTCACCTCCTAACAGAAAAAACACATGAAAACACACACAATCTGTCATGAACACATCATTCTCTCTCTCACACACACACACACACACACAGCGGTGTGTTGACTCAGGCCCGGCTCTCTGTGGACCATTAGCAGTCTGTATTACAGGCCGTTTTAAGGCTAATTACTAGAAAAACAAACAGGCCAAACATTTTCTCTAGTGCCCGCTGCCAAGGACAATCTGAGGCCGAGTCCTGAAACAATTAGAGGACGAGGTGATACTGGGGCCTCGACGGGGGGGCGGGGGGCAGTGAAAAAGTAAAGCTACTAAAACTCAGTACCCTGAAGATATTTTACAGCTAACGTCATGAGTCTCCGAGCAGCTACAGATACTGATAGAAAACACAACAAATGTCTCCTTTTTGGTCCAAAGTAACCAAATCCACAACCAGAGGACACTCGGACCTGGTCTGAAATAGACCCGAGGACAATAAGACCTGAACCAGAATGTGGTGGACCTGAACAGACCCGAACAGAGAGACGTTTTTTGTATGTTGAAAACGTACGCATGTAACATGAAAGCTAGACTTTTTCATACTATAGTTAATTCTGTCATACACGATGATTGATTCTATTTGATTATTTGGTTTTAATATTGGCAGCTCTGGGGTTCCGCACATTAAATTCAGTTTACCACGATCCAAAGAAAAACCTGTTCCATTTGAATTTAGTTATGCGGACTCAAACGCTGGAAACGCAACAGGATGCCGTTCATTGTGAATTGAGCCTCGAAAGAATTCCTGCTTCTGCTCGCCACTGTTAAAAATCTAAAAGGCTCCCAGGTGAGGAAGATGAGCAACCTTCAACTTTCTGCTAAAGTCCTGTGACACGAGTCAACTACGTAAAACAAGTTCAAACTAAATGAAGAAAAATCCGTCACGATCAGCAGCTTCAACGAACCGACGCTCAACTATAAATGTACAGTGAGACTCCCAATAACCCTTTGTATCAAGTATAAACCAGCTTTGAAAATACACCTGACTGCTGCTTAAAGAGGGCTGGGCTGCCGTCTTATGTCCGTGGCTACTGGACTCCAAGATGGCGTCTGTTCATTTCAATAAAGATTGCTCGCCGAGCACGTGAGCCAAAAATGTTTTCTAACCTTCCTGTTTTGCGGCCCACTGCACATGCTCATTACGGCTTCTCCTGCTAGCCCCGCCCCCTGAGTTCCCGCTCATAGACTTTGTGATGACGTCACGCACATTAAATAAGTTCTTCTTCTTCGTGAGTTGCAGCCGGGCGGAGCATTATCGCCAACAGTTGAGCATGTTATCTCACTTGACTTCAATTCAGTTTTATTAAAAATGAATAAAAATGAGCGTGCGTTTACTTTAAACGCGGTGTTCACCGTAACAATCACAATCGCGGCCACCATTTACATACATTGGCGGTCCCTCCCCTTCCGCTCTGTAGCCAAGATGGCGACCATCGAGGGTGAGAACTGTCGGTGTGAACGCACTTAAAATAGTAAGAGGAAGTACAGAAGATCGTGAATTGAGACACAGCTCAGTCCTCATCCATGGTTATGTCCTCTGCAGGTTGTGGCAGCCATGTTAAGTTCACATGAACGTGGGTCATGATGAAGACGGCGTCACCACAGCAGGAACTTCTGTGCTTGTTTAAATATTTTTTAAAGAGTGAAAATAATAAATTGAGGAGGCTCTTCTTAACACACGAGATCACAGAAGAAACGGGATCTGTGTCAGGCAGCAGAAGACGACGTCCAGTTCAAACAGGCCAAATAAGACAAGCTGTGAGCCGCAGAGGGACTGAGAGCTCGGAGAGGAAGTCCAGGCGAGCAGGATCGAGGTCTGAGACATATTTTTGGGACTGATGACCAGAGAATGACTTCTCCTCCCCCAGGTTCCCCTCATTCTTCCCTCCATTACTCGCCTCCACTCTCAGAGGTCAACAGTCGGAGCCGCTGGGGGAGGACGTCTCATACAAACACTTTCATCCCATCGCTCACATGTGGATGCACTTTCCTCAGCTCACATGTAGTTTTCTGAGCAGCTCGCCACCTGTGGGAGTTCAGGGGGAGTTTTTCACCGCCGCTGCACAAGGTTTTTTGGGGATGTGATGGATAAAACATGAAGGAGGACGGGGACGACTGGGACTTACGTTAGAGATAAATGAGCGTGTTTCTGAAACAGCTGAAATCACAGAAAGATATGCATAAATATAAAACGTGTGTTTTCTGTAAAGAGCTGACAGACAGGTGGCTCCACACCTGGGGGGGGGGGGTTCAGGGGGAGGTTTCCTGCTCTGAGGTACAGAAGTGACATATTAACAGCATTTCAAAGCTGCTGTTACCCAGAACTGATTGAAGGACTCTTACAACTTTTATTCTACAAATCCAAATCTTCTCTTAATTATTATTATCATTATTTTAATTAATCAATGAATAGTTTTAGCTAAAATTATAAAAAACAATGTCCATCAACATCTTGGGGAGTCCAAAGTGACGCCCTCATGTCTCGTTTTGTTCAGATCACAATCATATAAAATAAAGAAAAGTAGCAAATCTGAGACATTTAAGAATTTGAAACCAGGAAACGCTCGACTTCCCAACCTTTACTTTTTCTATTAAAAAAATACAGATAGGCCCACTCACTCTGCATTCATGTGGTCTCGGAATAATTGGAAACATTAGTTCCCGACTGGAAAAATTCACATGAACGCCCCCTGACAACTCGGAAAGTCGGCAAAACTTTTGGTCTCCGACTTGCCGAAAGTTGACATCGTATACGCTGAAACATGGCGGCTGAAAGTAAATGTTTGGTTGATGGTGAGAAACTTTTTCTTAATTCACGTACAAACGACTGAACCACTGATCGTACACAGAGGACGTTACGGAGGTCCAACCAGCCACATTTAGCCAAAAAGGACTAATTACTACTAACTGAAAAAGAAATCTTAATGAAGAAAAATTGGAAAAATTGATGGTTTACAAAACTAGGGCTGCAATGAATCTGGCCATTAACTGATCAATAGTTTGGCCTTTAAAATGTCAGAAAATAGTGAAAAATGCAGATCACAATTTCTGAAAGCCCAAATGTTTTCTTTTGATATTCAATCAGCTATCATGAGAGACAGAAAAGCAGCAAAGAAGAAGCTGGATTGTTCGTTTGGCAATATTGCTTGAAAAATAATCGAAACAATTGATTAATAAGTTGCCAATTATTTTTCTGTGACATTGAAACAAAACTACAAATGGATTCATCAGCAGGACGGTGAATGTAAACCCTACGGTAACAGTTCTTTTGTTCATTGATTGTTGAAAGTTCTTGCCAATTCAGCTTCAAGTGAACAAAAACAACTGTACGATAATCAGTAGCCTAAATAAGGCTATAACTAGCCCATCTCATCCCAAACTGACAGCATCAGAGCTTTGGCAGCTCTGGAGAGATGAGAGATGAGAACCCCACACAGGGTTAAATAACTCTGTCTGAAGGGTTAAGATCAGTGTTTTCATGCAGCTCTGTCGGGTTTTCAGAGCGATAAGCCAGAGATAAGAGGCTGGAGCAGAGTTTAAGAATGTGGTGTTTATCTGCGATGGAGGCCGCCGGTCTGCTCCAAACAACCACAGATCCACTGCTGTACTCCTTCAGTATTCTGTCACTACACCTGGGAATGTTTGAAATGTAGTGGCAATGCAATATCTGAGTTTCCGTACCAAGCCAATACTTTTTTGGTGCCGTACTTTTGGGGATTTAAACATGTTTCTTTTTCTACTAAACTCTTTTATTAATTTAGCAAAACAAGCCAAAGTTCTCAAATGTTAAATGTTGTCTGAACACAAGCAGCCATGTAAGAACTCTGCAGAAATAAAATAGTTAATAGTAAATCAGGAACTGTCTGATCAAATAACAAGACGACAGTATGACCACGATTATCTTCATTATCAATTAATCTCAGTTATTTTCTCAACCGTTTGGTCCATGCTCTGTCAAAAACAGTTAAATGTCAATCACACTTTACAAAAGCACAAGTGAACATTTGTTTCAGCTGTATTTGCTTTGGACACATTTCAGTCCGTCCCAACAAAGTGTGGAGGTTCGATACCTCCATACTGTCTCTATCAGCTCTGTCTATGACTCCAATAGGGCTGAAACTAACGGTTATTTTCATTATCGATTAATCTACACATTACTTTCACGATTCATCATTTAGTCTATAAAATGTCTAAAATTTGTGAAAAATGCTCATCAGTTTCCCAGAGCCCAAAGTGACGTCTTCAAGTTGCTTCTTTTGTCTGACCAACAGTCCAAAACCCAAAGACTCTTCATTTACTGTCAGAAAGGACAAAGAAAGTCAGCAAATCCTCACATTTAAGAAGCTGGAAGCAGCAAATGTTTGACATGAAACGATTCATTTATTATCAAAATAGTTGGCAATTCATTCTTTCAATTGACTAATAGTTGCAGTTCTAAATTCGAACATACTGTACATTTTAAAACTGTGACTCGGTCTGTAGATGATGAAATAACCTGTGATTGGCTGAAGTCTACCGTCACGGGATAGATTTTCTGAAGCCTGAAAACAGAGCCAAGAGGGGGGGGCTGAAGTAGAGGTCTGCTCCAGACCACTTGAATTACAATATGCTGCACGGTTAATATGGCATTTTTGCCCAATGACGCCAAAAGAAAACTGCCTACCCAACCTTTAAGTGACCCGTACGAGTGATTTAAAAGAATTCACTCCTTTTCTCTCAAGTACGATCTTGAAATTTCTGAGTGGTCCAGACGTGTACGAGTCATGTGCAGATAGTCCGTCTTTCCTCACAGGGGAAACACTCGCTTGACTTAAGAAATTAACTAAAATAAAACTTAATGCCAAATTCATATTCTGGTCACCATACAATCATCATCATACAGCCTCTCATGTTACTCACGGACCACTTCACTTTAAAAAGACGTTTTTTAGCATCTAACCTGATGTTAAACATTTCCCTCTTTATATCTGCCACAGAGAACCATTCACAGCTGTATTATTATTATTTTCTAACTGTTTCGGGTCTCTTATACGACTCCTAACTCTGATGCATTTGTCTTCTGGTTCTGCGGTGAAATCAGGCTGAAACAAGCAATTTAGTTTGGTGAATCCGACGAGTAAGAGAGGTTTAGGATAAGAATACGAACATGTTCTTGCATTTTATGAACTACATGTTTCTCCTTCCTGGTTTGTTGTTTTGCTCCATCGAATGCAACAACTGTCTAAGAAGCCCTGCGTCTGCAAAACACAAATAGTTTTACTCATGTTAAGTGTAATATTCCATGAATCCCTTGTTTGCTCCAGAAACCTCCCTGACCTTCCCTGTCTGGAACTCGCCCCTCATACTGGAGCTCCATGATATTCCAGGAAGGACCAGTGGGAACCATCAGAGTCTCCGCTGAGACCAGTAACACTGAAATTCCCTCAGACATGTGCCATCTGCTGTCTGACGGACAGTTTTATACAAACGGCATCATGAGAGAGGACGGTTTTAGTCTGGACGGCCCCGGAGGAGCTGAACCCCAAACTGTGACAGCGTGAGTGCTTTGCCTGACGTGCTGAGCAACAAGACCACTAGAACGATGATATGATGAAGGTGAACTGGTCCAAACAGAACCACTGATCAGCAGGGCCGGGTATCGAACCTCAATACCGAAATGTTTTTGAAAGTAGAAAACTGTGAAATACCAAAAGCTGGCCTTCAGCCTCGTTTACTTTTCCTTCCATCCAACGTTTCCTGATTTAGATGATAGTTTTGCTAATTTTAGATATCCAACGATCCATATTTAAAATCTGTATAAACTACAAGGCTCGTCACTGTTTTGTTATTTTACTCCATTCAATAAAAGTTTGTCTTTAATAAGATTTTACATCGATCCTCATCTTCTCAGTCCTTCTCCTCTGAGATTATTAAGCACGTAATAAAAAAACATTTTGTCTTTATAATGTTTTATAACTGCTTCCCAACAAAACGTGCAGAAAATGTCTGAATATACTTTTTAAAAACTGCTGCTTTTCGACTGTATTTATTTAGGCAAAGTTACTGCTTTTATAGAGCAGAAATAATTAGATGATTTATCGTCAACAATTTTGATTTTGTTTTTTTTAAGCAAAAATGCCAAAAATTTCACTGTTTCCAGCTTCTGGATTGAGAATATTTGGTTGTTTTCTTACTCTTCTATGAAGGTAATGAACTGTTGGTCAGAGACAAGAAGCTATTTGGGGAATTTTCACAATTTTCTAAACTTTTATAGACCAATTCATCTTTACTGAAAACAGGTTTCCTGATAAATTAAAGTAACAGATGGAGAGGAAGAGACAACACCACAACAAACGCCTGACGTCCACTGGATCTCATTTACTAAACTTCGTTAACTACAAATTGCTTATTATTTGTAACATGACTACTTCTATTTCAGGTGTTAGACTGATTTGCTGTCTTTCAGTTTTAATGATGAACAGGCAGCGGAGTGACACCTGTACAGCAGTTTTCTCACAGGTGTTTCTGGTTCGGTGAACTGGACTTTTGTCTCACGTTACTGTTGGATTTACAGACATAAATGTGTCATGAATCCCGGGCTTCTTTCTTTACAGCCCATAATAATGACCAAGTTTAGTTGTCTCTCCCAAAACAAGCAGCTTTTAAAAAGCCATATTTAGTTTCCTGACCTTCCACTTGGGCTTTAAAAATACCAAATTTAGCTGCTCAGCTCTGAACTTTAATCTCTTTGTCCCAATATTTTTGCTTTGAAAAGAGCAACTTAAGCTCCTTGTCCCAATATTTTGAATTTAAAAAGACCGAGGCTAACTCTCTGATCCAATACCTCGGTGCCGTCTGGACATCAATTCTCGCTCTGCCTCTCCGGCCGCCCGCACCTCCTGGGTTGAAAAGCACATTATTCCTCGGTCAAGAATTTTTATGATCCGACTTGAGCTAAACAGCACGCCATGCGAGGCGCTGAGAGGAGAGAATAAATAGGCGAGGAGAGGCCGAGAAAAACCAAACAAGAGCCGGCTTTAAAAACCGCCGAGCGCCAAGACGGATGGTCGTGTAAACACAGGCCTGATATTTTATAAAAAGCGAGAGTGTGACATCTGAATAGTTAGCGCCTGGCTAGCTTATTGCTCAACGCACAATCCCAGGGATGATTAATGGACGGGGGGGTGACACTCAGCGCTGAACCCCCTTAGAGCTGCATAAATCACAGTGTGTTTTCTTTACAATGATGTGGCACTTAGAGAGGGGAGGGAGGGGAGGGAGGGGAGGGGAGAGAAGACGGGAAGAGAAAGACTAAAAACAAACGACAAGGACAGACGAAGAAAAAAAGGAAGGACGAGGGAACAAGGAAAGAGAGAGAGGAAGGGAAAGTAAGAAAAGGACTGTTTAGAGAGAAAACGTGTCTTTAAAGACAAAAACATGAGAGAAAACAAAAGGACGAGTAAAAAGAGACGAGAAAAGAAAGCTAAAAAAACTACCAGGAGGACAAAGTAGGGAAAGAAAGAAAAAGAGGAAGAGAGAGAGAAGAAAGGCAGAAATGATGAAGAGGATGAGAAAGAGTGGTTAAGCGCGATAAAGAGTGAAGGGCAGAGGAAAGGAGTAAATGTCAAACAAGAGAGGAGAAGTGACTGAGGGGAGATGGAGGAGGAATGGATGGGAGAAAGAGAAGAGAGGAGGAGGAGGAAACTGATGCAAAAAGAAAAGAAGAAAAATGTCCGTCCAGTTTTCCAGCTGGTTGATGTCAGTAACAGTTATTAGTTTGTCAGATAAGGTCTGTGTGTGTTTACATTAGTCTTAGGTTGACTAAAGCCCCACTTAGTGCTCTCTCTCTCTCTCTCTGTGTGTGTGTGTGTGAAGGAAAAAGAAAAGGAAAGAGCGAGCGAGTGAAAGAGAGAGGTGTGTTTTTACACCAGAGCCAAATATTTAGCTGAGGTGAAGTAGACAATGAAATGTGTGAGAGCCATCAGTTCTTCACACACACACACACATCACCAAGTTAGCGGAGCTTCGTTAGCAGTGCTATTCTTCACTTCTGTTCCTCACACACACACACACACACTCCACTTTCAGACTGTCAACAGCAAAACTCACAAAGCCAACATGTGTCGCCACAGCTGCTCAACCTGTGGTCTTCATCAACAAGATCAAACGCGCCTCTGCACGATTAATCTACTCTTCCTGGTTCTTCCGTGGATCTGATTGGCCAGCGCAGTGCGGTGTCAGATGATGATGTTTCATAGCACCTGCTGCGTCAACCAGAGTCCGACTGACGGTAACAACCATACTGACATCAGCATCAGAGAAGTTTAACAAGAGTCTGCAGCCAGCAGCTCTTTGTGTCTGAACCACTGACTGGACGCGTCTCTACTTCCTCCCACTGCACAAAAATGAAGCCAAAATACAGGAGCTGCCATCTTGTTGGTGACGTCATTTGGAGCCAGAGTCTGTGCAGTAGTGATCCGTATCGAGGTCCTGCCCATACACCCGCCTGAACCAATCACAGCACACTCACAGCTGTCAATCATGACATCACACCCCCTTTTTATAGCATCAAATAACTAATTAAAACCAAACTGATCAGAAAAACGAAAACTTGAACAAACATCAGCTTGATAAGAACTACCTGAAATGACAGAAACCATCTTTGGGAACATTTTATTTGATGTGTACTTTGACTTTTAAATCAACACATAAAATAAACTAAATCTAAGTATATAGAACGATAACAAATAAATGTCAAAGATGTGTTTGAGCTCATTTAGAAAGTGTCTCCATTACAAAGTTTATTTTTCAACTGTACTTTAACTGGCTCAGTATGCATCTTAGTCACAATTATTTAATATATAAAAACAAACCAAATTTCAGGCATTTTAAGTTACATTCTTATGTAATGCTCTAATATTAGGTTTTTACTATTTAAAATAAATAAAGTGATGCAGGGCTGCAGATTAAACAGAATATAAAGTAATTACACTCTGCACTACCTGTTACTTCAACATTAACTGCAACATTACTGTTTAATGTTAAAACACAGATAATTTAGCTTTTGGAAAAGTACCTTTTTACTTTGGATAATTGAGCACATGTTGCTGCTGATATTACTTCACTTTATGTACTCAACATTTTACTTGTATGTGAGTATTTGTATATTGTAGTATTGATGCTTTTTCCCAGCTAAAGGAACAAAGTCTGCAGAGCCTCTCTTGCCCTCACACACATGCTGTACTTGTGTACTCGCGGTGTGATGTCGGCTGACGGATGGCGGCCGGGCTGAGCTCAGTTTCCTCCGCTCGCTGCGTCTTTAAACAGAGCTGTTAAATGTCCTAACACTGTCAGCTCGTCTCCAGCAGCAGATTAAAAACCTGCAGCAGTCTGAACAGAAAAACTACTATTATCTGCTGTGAAATATGAGCGCAGCTGTCGGGATGCCGAGGCCCGAGCCTGGCTGTCCACCGTGTCTTTATCCTGGGGGTAACGTTCGTCTCAAAGGCGTGGCTTCATGTTTTGTTTTTTATTTATTATCGTTCATGCAGTCACGGGTTCAGTTCATTTCAGTCCCCTGGGTGAGACTTCACAGTCCATCACAGTCAACACTAACATTAAATTTTTTTGTAACCGTCACGTGGTGGTAATTTACTTTCCCCAAGTAGAACTGTCTCTGTTGGTGCATTCAAGGAGGCTCCGACATCTGAGATATCAGGGTCCCAAACTTGTACCGTCTGCTCATTTTACTGTCAGAAAAATGGACCAGCTTCTGTTTCTATGTGGTATATTTGTGACTATTCAAATTTTGATAATCAGATCAAATTCACTGGTTCCAGCTTCTTAAATATGATGATTGGCTGCTTTTCTGTGTTTCCTCTGATTGAAAGCTGAGTTTCATCAAAGACGTCAACAATTATAATGGACTCTTTTTTTTTTTTTTATTATTAGTTTTTTTATAGACCAAATTGATTAGTCAGGAAAATAATCAGCAAATTAATTGATTTTTGGATCTACTTACTTTGGGTTAAGAATGGACAATTTATGTTTAATTGGCTAAAAAATGTTGAACCACCAAATCTTTAAAAGGTGTAAAAACAGACTCCATTTAAAAGTGATCTCTCTGAATCTTTAATGCTCATTTTCCGTAGCGTGTGCAACAGTAGCTTCACTGTAAAGGCCCCTCCCTCCAGACGTACCTGTTTGAACCTGGCCAGCTCTTTTAAGGCGCGCCCCCACTGCTGCTTGTAGTGCAACTTGGACTTGGTGGTGGATTCCAGCTTCCTCTCCAGCTCCACCTTAATAATCACAGAGCAACAACATCACAACGTCACTCACACCCGAAAAGCTCTGGACAGTTATTACTGTTATTACTGCCACTGTAGCCTGACACAGGGAATAAGAGCTTGAAACCTTCACCCAGTAAGACTAAATGATTATGGATCAAATTTAAATCAGTTACTGTATTGAAAGCACAATCATCCATCAATCTGCACCCAAAAACAGTTTTATTGCACATGAACATTTAAAATGTAGTGAAAACTGCCTCTTCTTTGGCATTAAAAGTTTTCTTGTAAAGAAACAAAAGTCATGTTTACATTCAGTACTTGTATGTTTGAGGTCCTTGATGTCATCCATCTCTACATGGATGACATCAAGCTGTATGCCAGGAGTGAGCGAGACATCGACTCACTAATCCACACCACCAGGATCTACAGCGACGACATTGGAATGTCATTCGGACTAGACAAGTGTGGCCGGATGGTCTCCAAGAGAGGGAAGGTAGTCAGAACTGAAGGGATCAGACTACCAGAAGGCAACATAGCAGATGTGGAGGACAGCTACAAGTACCTTGGGATCCCGCAAGCAAATGGCAACCATGAAGAGGCCGCAAGAAGGTCAAGCCGAGGACTAGTGAGCGTCAGAACCACTATCCAGGATGAAACAACAAAGATCCATGAGTACATCAGAAAGATGGCCCCAAGTGATGAGATGCTTAGTGAGTACCTCAGACAGCAGAAGCCGGATGAGGAAGGAGAGCAGGTGGAACCATCATAGGAGAACAAACCCCTGCACGGTAAGTACCACCGGCAGATAGAAGAAGTGGCTGATATCGAGAAATCCCACCAGTGGCTGGAAAAGGCTGGACTGAAAGACAGCACAGAGGCACTAATCATGGCAGCACAGGAACAGGCTCTGAGCACAAGATCGATAGAGGCCGGGATCTACCACACCAGGCAGGACGCCAGGTGCAGAGAGGCCCCTTAGACAATCCAGCACATAACAGCGGGGTGTAAGGTACATGGAACGCCATAACCAAATAGCTGGCATAGTGTACAGGAACATCTGTGCCGAGTATGGGCTGGAAGTCCCACGGTCAAGATGGGACACACCTCCGAAGGTGGTTGAGAATGACCAAGCTAAGATCCTGTGGGACTTCCAGATACAGACTGACAAACTGGTGATGGCGAATCAACCGGACATAGTAGTGGTGGACAAACAACAGAAGAAGGCAGTAGTGATAGACGTAGCAATCCCAAGCGACGGCAACATCAGGAAGAAGGAACACGAGAAGCTCGAGAAATACCAAGGGCTGAAAGAGGAGCTAGAAAAGATGTGGAAAGTGAAGGCAACAGTGGTCCCCGTGGTAATAGGAACACTCAGGGCTGTGACCCCCAAACTGGGAGAGTGGCTCCAGCAGATTCCAGGAACAACATCCGAGATCTCTGTCCAGAAGAGTGCAGTACTAGGAACAGCTAAGATACTGTGCAGGACCCTCAAACTCCCAGGCCTCTGGTAGAGGACCCGAGCTTGAAGGAGGAATAGACTGCCCACAGGGGCGAGTGGGGAATTTTTTTAGGAATATGCTAGAATTCGAAAATATACTCAAATATATATTTATAAATATATCGAGTATATTTTCAAATTCAAGCATATTCCTAACCTTGAAAACATAATGGTTCAAATTAACAAACTTTCAAGACTTTGTACGAGCCCTGTAATAACCTTGGTAGTAATGATATGTATAAGCAGTGGATTACCTTCTCTAGAGTCAGCAGGTTGATCTCTGACTGCAGTCTGAACTCCGGTCTGACGTTCTGTTGTTCTCTGTAGAGCTGGAACTCTTTCTCCAGCTGCTTGAACCGAGACTCTCCGTCTGCAATCTGAACAGAAACAGAAGAAGAGTAAAACAACATTATTTTCACTTGAACATTTAGACTCACTGTAACACAAACAGGAGAACTGCCTCCGTCTCCACCTGCTGCAGCAGCCGGCCTCTCTCCTCCTCTATCAGCCGGGCCTTGTCTCTCTCCAGCGCCACCCGGTGGTCGCAGTCCTGCTGCAGCCTCCTGCTGCTCTCCTGCAGCTCCCTCTGGGTCAGATCGTGCTCGGCCCGCAGCTCCCTCTGCAGCCTCTGAGTCTGAACACACACAATCAGAGTCGCTGTAAACACACAAACACTTATTGACTGTGCTGCATTTTGTACAGAAAAGTGAGTAAAATGTGTCCAATGAATACATTTATGCAAGTAAACATTGAAGTTTCAGTACAATATGACACATTTTGATTTGTCAGAACTGATTTCATAACCCTCTTTAACACAGGAGCAATTAAAAAGTCTAAATGTCATAAAAGTGAAAAACTGAAGTCTGCTGTCTTGCTGACTGCTGGCTGATTAATCATTTAATTCATTTTTCAAGCATAAATATTAAACATTCACTGGTTCAAGCTGCTAAATTAGGAGGATTTGCTGCTTTTCTTTATCTTATGTGACAGTAAACCAAATATCTTTGGTTTGTTTTGAACAGATTGTCGGACAAAACGAGACATTTGAAGACGTCACCGTGTGCTTTAGAAAATTGTGACATTTTATAGACCAAACGATAAACTGATTAATCAAGAAAACAAAAAGGCAGATTAATCAATAACATAAATAATAGTTAGCTGCAGCCTTATACTTAATAGATGGTCTTTATTGTATGAAGAACTTAGATATTGCATCACAAAAGTATTTTTTAATTGTTATAAATCCTTCACACTCCTTCACTGTGGCTTGTAGAAGTGTGGGTTACCAAAACCATTTCACCAAAACATGTTCATCCATGGTGTAAAACAGCCTTCAATTTATTTATGTGTCAGAGTTTACGCTAAATTCACCTGACAAAACTCCAAAACGTTTTTTAAAAACTTACTAAAAGTTAGCATTAGCTCCATAAGCCATCTGAATAATGCAAATAACTCTGGAACACTGAACAGACACTCTGTTCAATAATCTGTATTGATAAAGAGGGTCTGACCTCCAGCTCCGCCTCAGCCAGCTGCTTCTCTCTCTGCTCCAGATCAGACAGAGTCTTCTGCAGCTGCTCCTCCAACAGATTATACTCCACCTCCTACAAGCAGACGAGATTTGGGGAGAAGACAAGAAAAAAGCATGGAGAGTCAGTATTTGGAAAATAGTTTTTTCATCATTAAATTCAGACTGAAGTGTCCCATGAGTCAGTATATAATGTAATGTATTTGAGTATGTAGGTGTGGATTCTCCACCTTCTTCTTGACCAGAGCTTCTCTCTCTCTGTCTCTCCTCCTCCACTCCTCTGCCAGAGCCTTCATGTGGCTCAGCTCCTTCTTCTTCAACTGAAAATATACAGTATATATTTTAATACTTTCAATTGTTTTCGTATTTAATCCAGCAGAACATGAAACGGAGGACATGAGGGACGGACACGAGGAGTTAAACGCCTGGTTCTATGAAGTCAAATGAAATGGGTAAAAATCTGTAGTTAACAATGTTAAAAGGAACTGTGTGTGAAAGTTTGTGCTTTTCAAAATGAAAATTACATTTTTTGTATAAACTGCTGGTTAGTCTCAGGCTGCACAATGTTTGTATTAAAAAATCTATTGACATGTCTAACTGGTCATAAACGTGAAAAATAAGTTTTAGTAGTGAACCTTTAATCAATCAATCGGTCTACATGTGACATATAGAAGATTTATATTCTCTGTGTGAAAAGGTAACATCTTTGTATTAAATATAACATTGCTTGATTTAATCATTATCATTTGTGTCTCCAGTCTTGGTATTTATTTGATTTTTCACGGTTGTTCACCTGATCGTCGAACAGATCCTCCTGCTCCTCCTTCCACAGCTCCAGCTCCAGGGCCGTGCGGTACTCCAGGGTGTCTCTGGGGGCGGTTGGAGGCGTGGGGTCCGGCGGGGCGGGGTCCAGGCCGGGAGCAGCAGGGTGGGTGGACGGCTGTGTGGGGGCCGCGGGTTCGTTCTGATGACATGCGAGGATAAAAACAGGTAAAACATTACCAGAAAATTTAATACACCCAGTGGCCACTCTATTAGGCACACCTGTAAAGTCTAATGCAGTTCAACACCACAGCTCAGCCACAAACTCCACCTTCACAAAGATGATAATGTTCAGTTTTTGACACCGTTAGAGAGGTATTCATTTAACTACATGTTTATTATTGAGGTTATAGTTTGCAGTGGTGTTGAACTGGACTGTGTTACATTGAGAGTTGTTTCTCATGGTTTGAAACATGAAGGGGAAGAATATGAGAATTAGTGCAGTCCAGTTCAACACCACTAATTGCCACAACAGTAATACATATTTTTCTTTTTGAAATATGTGACTGTGACCAGATATAAAAGTCTTTTGGGTGATCTAAGAGTAAAAACCAATAAAGCCCCTCCACTGAATGATTATTACCACTGTGCAGTTTGAAAAAATGATTTAAAAAAACAACTTTTATTTAAACAGAAAGATGCTCCATAGAAAGATACGTGAGAAGACTCAGATTACAGCAGATTGGGTTCATTAAAAAAAAAAAAAATCAATTCTTGTCACTCAAGTGGATGTTTCAAAATAAGAAGCTTTTAATAAATATGGAATAACACATTATAAAAACACACCAGCATGCATCAGCACACAAAGTCTAAAGATGTTTCTGTTGAAATCTGTAGGTATCAGCACACACACACACACACACACACACACACACACGCACAGCTATCTCACCTGTGAGGAGTCGGACACGATGACCTCTCTGGCTCTGACCAGTCCCAGGTCCTCCAGTGTCGCCACGTAGCTCAGCTCTGCCACCTTCTCTCCGGGACTGATGGATGGAAACACAGCTGTTTAACAGTGAACGAGCACCATGTGATCAGTCTGCCGGTCGGTGCCGTTTCCTACCAGTGTGTTTGGACCACGGGGATCCGGTCCTGGTGAGTCTGCCTCCAGCTCTGCTCTCCTGTTGGTGCCAGGAACCTGCTCCTCTCACAGCTCAGCAGGTGAGACAGCTGGACGGAGGCTCGTCCAATCAGCTGGTCTCTGCTGGTGGAGTCTCTGTGCCAAACCTCCACCACCAGAGGAACTCTACAACACACACACACACACACACACACACACACACACACACAATCAATGAGTTCAATCACTTCCTGCAGCCACAGACGCAGGAACAAAAAAACAAAACCTGGTCTGAAAAATCTGGAAAATCATCAAACTTTTTAAGACAAAAACAATGCACTGTGTATTATCCATATATTCTGTGTTTATATCCGAGTTTTGTTTTGTCTTTATTGTTGTTAAAAATCTGCTTTATTCAAGTTTCAATCTGATAGCAAAATCAAACAATGAATCTGACAATTAATTGTATCTTGAAGAGAGAAAAACAAAGCTGACATGTATGAGTGCAATGTTGAATTTAAGTTTCATCCTTATTTCTGAAAATATTATTTCTGAATATCCATCTACCTCCTTCCTCACTCCACCAGCAGGTCAGTAGATGTTCCTACCTGAGGAAGGTGTCCTGCAGCTGCTGAGGCAGAGCGGCGAAGTCGAAGGCGCAGTACGACTGAGGCAGAGACGCCTCCGTGTTCCTCTGCAGCTCCACGGGAGGGTTGGTCATGATGGGAGCTGCGCTGCCGAAGAACTGATACGAGTACCTGAAATACAACAAACACAACCAGCATTAGATGATATGCTCTGAATGGCTGGTTACTTCGCTGATTTTGGGGCTAAAATGCTAAATTTAAATAACACTTTCTTAAAAGAACATTATAAAGTGCTTTTAACTTTCATTTTTATTTGTTATAATATTTTTAACCCTTTGAACTCTGCAATAGAAACGGTCCACCAGGGACTACATTATTTGCTTTATTTTGCATTATTTGCATATTTTTGCTTATTGTGATGTCATTTCTTGGAGGATCTTCAAATACTTCATATCACTAAAATCTGTACAAACTCAGCTAAAAGGTTATATAAATCAATAAACTATAATAATTGAATAAAGTATTGAAATTGTGTCATAAATAAAGAATAAATACAAAAATCAGACGTTTTTTAATTAAATTTGACTACATAAACACACAAAACATATTGATCCAAAACTATTCTGAATGTAGAAACATGAACTAAATATTTCTGAAAACTCCAGAAGTTATTTGAACTCTGTACAGTTTTTAGTTTTTGAGATATGCTCATTTTTTGGAGCTGAGTGCAAAGGTGTTTTTCATCTAATAGAAATATTTCCCCAGTTTCTACATTTGTATTTTTGCTTTTTGTGACGTCATTATGTTAAAATGCTTTATATCCCTAAAATCTGTACAACCTGAGCTAAAAGGCTGTAAGTCAATAAACCATAGTGACTGATACAATTATTAAAACTGTCATAGATTAAAACAGTGCCACCGCACGTCGTCACCACGTTGTGCACGTAATGTAATGTCATCAACTTGCGACACGAGCGTACAACGTGAAGACGTGAAAGACAGAAGAAGTCTTAGCTTTCAGCTGCAGAAAGAATGAAAGCTCGAGCTGTTAGGGTATTATATTTTAGATCAATTTAAACAGGATTATGCAAATAACGCATAGAGCTCTGTTTTCAGGGTTAAAGGCTTCACTAGACTTCAGCTTCGGACTCAGTCCAAAAGCTCAGAGCGGATGAAGTGTTTCACCTGAGCGTAGCAGCGATGGGGTGTGTCAGGCTGAGGTTCCCCAGGCTGCGGAGGTCCAGAGAGAAGCAGTAGTGATGGGCGGAGGAGGGGATGGACACTTTGGGAGCAGAGACACTGACAGATGATGCTCCACCCTCTGCTGTAGCTGCAGTCTGACTCTGCTGCTGCACGGGAACCTGCAAATCTGCAGCTGGACACACGAACAAATACAACGTCCAGGTTACTCCTCTTGGTTCGGCTGAAACTGTCTGAATCACGTGGTATTTCCAGCCCCACCTGCCAGGCCTGCCTGCTCTGTGCCGTGTCGAAGCTCCTCCAGCAGACTCTCTGCCTCGCTCTCTGTGTGAGAGGAAGGAGGAGGAAGAGGAGGACCAGGAGGAGAGGAGTCTGGAGGTTTTCGGACTGGAGAGGAGCTTCGAGGTCTTTGTTTAGCAGGAGGAACAGAGGGAGGAGGGTTGGAGTGTCTCGGAGCTCCACTTCCTTCTTTATTCCCTAAAGACTGGAGAAAGGACAGAAGGCAATATGACTGTCAGTCCAGTGAGGCTGAGTAAAGCCTACTGCTGCACACAAGATTATTGAGTAGATGCATACAAACTGGCCTTTTCCAATAATCAGACTAATAAAACACGTTGTACGTTTTACTTTCTTTACCCAATCACACAGTCAATGTTTGTGTGTTTGCACAAAAAGGTTATTATGTCCATGTGTCTTTCCATTCCTTTAGTTGTAATGTGGTTTAAAAACACCCAAAACCTTCACTGATACAATAATTGAGGAGACAGAAAAGGGAAAAATCCAGCATAGGTGAGGCAGAAAGAACCTTTTCTTCACACACCAGAGCAACAAATGGACCAGAATCCAAGGCAACAAAAACCAAAAAGCCTGACTCTTCCCTTTCTTTCTGCACCATTACCACCATCTTCAGGTATGACCCACAACTACATGCAACAAGTGCAAGGAAGATCTTTCCTCTGAGGTTTGTCAAAAAATATATCAGGAAATATACTAATATTTAGCTTTAAAAACGTTTGCCTCCACCAACCAGTCAAGTTGCAGTTTACATCCATGTCTGTCTTTTGGCTAAATGGAAGTTATCACTATATTCATGATACATGTGTATGATTCCACTGTTGAACTGATTAATCATAGATGTATTGGCTTAACAGGTACACATGTACTTGATTACTATGTAAAGACAGATTCTTGTAGAGTATAGCTACACAAAATGTGGTGCTTTTATGTTCTCTAAGCCTCTCGATGAGCTGCAGGTGAAACTCACTCACAGGATCACGGTTAGCGCGGCTGTTTGCAGTCATGTGACTCCGATGACGCTCGAAGTTCAGAACGAGGCAGGAAGCGAAAGGCAGAGTGGACTCATTGTGTCGTCTCAGTCAACATGTTTGTGAAATCTTGACTCGCACAATTCAATCTTAAATTATGGCTAAAAACCTATTTTGAGGTCACAGTGTCACCAATTCAGTGCCCGACCAGCTGTGAAATGTGATCAATTTCCCTTCTGTTCCTGAGTTATGGTGCTGAATAATGTTCAAAAAAGTGTTTTAACAGGACATTATGATGTCACAGTGAAGTTGACCTTTGACCTTTTAGGTTAAAAAAAGTCATCACTTTATCGTTGTGTCCCATTAAACATCTGAGTGAGATGTTGTCATAATTACCGCATCAATTATTGAGATATGGCCAAAAAACATGTTTGTCAAAGTCACTTTGAGGTCACAGTGACATATGACCTTTGACCTTTAACCACCAAATTCTAATCAGGTCATCCTTGAGTCCAAGTGGACGTCTGTGCCAAATTTGAAGAAATTTTGTCAAGGCGTTCAGGAGAATGGGTCGGACAGACGGACAACCTGATAGCATTTCCTGCGTGTGCGTACCTGCGGTGCGAGCTCCTCCCTCCTCAGGGTAACAGCCACTCCTACGGTGGGCTGCAGGTCGGCGGGCAGAGCCGGCAGCGTCTGTTTGGTGCGTTTAGGAGGTTGGAGTATAAACGCTCCCTCCACCGTCGCTGCCTTGTTCTCCAGATCCACAGAAACAGCCGACAGAGCCGAGAGAGAAATGTCTGTGCTGCCCAGAGAGCGATTCCCACAGCACAGGTGGATCTGAGGAGGACGGACAGGAACATGTGATGACACCTGGCCAGTGACAGGTAGTAAAGAGCTCTTCATCAGACTCTCACCTGTACACTGGGCTGCAGAGACAGGAAGGTCTGGAGGACCTGTCTGCTGCTGCGGATGCGCACAGAGGCGCGCTCCGGCTCGAAGTCGGGGCTCAGCAGGTTGTGGAAAGGCTCACTGGTGATGTCGTTCCCCAATAAAGAGTAGTAGAAGAAGAACTCCGACCCCTCCGCTGACAGCTTCACAGTGCTGGGGATCAACTGTGGGGAACAAGAAAACACACGACAACAATTCACTAAATTTATATTTTGACTCAAAATATTAAAGATGGAGTCTCGATTCCATTCAGCAAAAACAGGAAGTGCTAAGAAATGTGCGTTACGTTACCATTTTACATTTATTTTAGA
Source organism: Macquaria australasica (assembly GCA_005408345.1). NCBI lineage: Eukaryota > Metazoa > Chordata > Actinopteri > Centrarchiformes > Percichthyidae > Macquaria > Macquaria australasica. The sequence continues at coordinate 842,062 of SEMN01000107.1, forward strand.
GTTTATTTGTGTTTAATTAAAGTTTAATAATCTCTGGAAAAAAGCTGCATATCTTTCTCAGCTGCTTCTACAACACCGAGGCTGCATTATTTATTTAGAACAGAATAGAATGTCTTTATTGTCATTGTACAGGTACAACGAAATGAAAATGCAATCTTAAGGTGATTAACAATAATAAATAAGTAAAAACAATACTAAATAAGCAATAAATAAATAAAACACATATTACACATTATTCTATAGACTATATATTTGATTAGGCAACCATTTATCTTATTAATCTTTAAAATGTCAAAAAAAAGTCAAATGGCTATCACAATTTCCCAGTGATACTTTAAATAATAAAGTTTATTTTGTCTGATCAAAGTGAGGAAAATCCAAATTATTTCATTTACAATGACAAGACAGACAAACGCAGCACATCCAGTTACGACTGGATTCAAACGGATCAAAACTGCTATTGATTAATTGTCCATTAATCAACTAACAGATGAATAAACACTGTTTTAGTTTTCCAAATTAAGGGCTTTACATTCCCTCTCCACCACACTTCTAACTGCAGATTGGTGAGACAGAAGAGATTTGGGTTTAATTTGGTGGTGACGGCAGAGTCGGTGTCTTCAGTGTCTTCTCATGACGCTCTGTGAGTTTCAACACATTAAAGAACTTATTGCCTGTTTAACTGTCACTTCTCTGTTCCTTCCCAGGCTGCCTTCAGAACATCAGGCCTGATGGTGCATCATGTGTGAAAAGTGGAAAAAGCAACAATGACAGTAACAGTGAGAACAAATGAGCTTCCAGCCAAGAAAAAGTGAGTGTTTCTCTATTTTCTGTTATCAGTCTCGACTCCAGATGTGGAAACTTCTGCATGTGGTGTCAAGTTGGCCTCATTATCTAATGTTGTCTGAAGAAACAACACTTCAGTTATCAGTCAGAGCACGGCCCTTACCTGTTCTAGCTTGGTAGCAAAGGCCACAGTGACGGACAGGATGAACATGTCAGAGCAGTGATCTGCAGGTCCGACCTGATGGTAACCCTGGTCTGGGATCAGTGTGGCCTCCAGGTTGTCTGGGAGCAGGTCGGTTACAGCAGGAGAACCTACGACAGCAGAGCAGCACTGGAGTTAATAACAGGGACAGGAACAAAGAGAACAGAACATTCTTATACTTATTAAGGGGATTCATTTTACCAAAACTTTACTCGTTTTTTGTGAAATTTCCAAAGTTTTCAAAACAGTGAAACCAAATTCTTCTTTTTTTTTAGAGCCTGAGCAGTTTTATCTTTTATCTCAAGACTTTGGTATCTGTGTATATGTCAGTGTCTCCATTACAGTTTGTCCACCAGAGAGCACTGACAAGTTGATTGTTCATGTAAAATGTGCCGCTTGGGCACAATTCTTTAATAACCAAATTTAAGGGATCCTCCTTACCACAAATGTTTTTGTTGTTTGAATATCAGCTGATAGCTCGTCATCACATTGTTTAAACTCAGTTTTAAAAATCCAGCATCGCTGTATTTTATAGACCTGAACCTGAAGTGAACACGGGTCTATACACAACTACAGGAAACACTGATGAGCACAATACATGTTTAAACAGGTTGGCACAGAGGGGGGGTTTAACTCTAACAGGGGGCGCAGACAGACGGCTGTCAACTGGATCTTAAGAGTAAACATTTTTACAATTTTCACTTTCTGGTTCCACAAAGTAAGTTTTTCTTTTGCGTCACTCCTGTGATTACATCTTAAAAATAGCCTCACTTGTGTCCTAAATTCACACAGTAAGGGGTAAAGAGGATTCTCTGCCAAGTTGAGGCTTTTACAGCACTTTCACTTTCAAAAACTACTGTACAAAGTGACATCATTTGAGATTTGAGGGATCTGGATCACTGAAGAGTTTTGCAAATATCCCAAATCAAAAGGTTAACAGGTAGTCCTGCGTGATGGGGTCTTCAAAATCATGTTTTACTGTAATGGTAAAAAGTGAATTCTAAAAAAGCATCCACCAATGTGGCCAGAGAGTAAAAGATGTTATAAAATCAGGTACGACACAGCTACACACAGCACTGACAGCTTACCAGAGAGACCGAGCGGAAAGACTGCCAACAAAAACAATTAGCCACAAAAGAGTTACTTTTTAGTCAGACACATTACTGCTGAACAAAGGCAGCTCAAAGTGCCATTTATTCACCGTCTTGTCCCTAGACTGCCCCAGTTTTAACCTTCATCTCTGTCAGCAGACACATGAAATCATAATTCATGAAATTCATGAAATTATATCAACGAATAAACAAGTAACATACAAGAGATAAGACAAACAGTATACATGAACCAGCTGACCTTGTCGGGGCGGGGCCTTCTTGGCTTTGAACCTATCAGGCGAGGGTTCGGAGGGCTTGGTGTCGTTTTCCAGCACCATGCTGATGAAGAGGGCTGGTCTCTGTTTGGTGTATTTACTGCTCAGCAGCGGATACCAGCGAGGCTCCTGACACACACACACACAGAAAACAAACCTCGTCTTTACATCACTCAGTCAATCAGGCCTTAAAACTTTTAACTGGTCCCAGACGTCACCCTAATCTCAACCACTTCAACATGTCACCCAGACACAGGAGGAGGAGGAGGAGGAGGAGAGGAAGTTCACCTGTTTGACCTCTTGTACAGATCGGAGGTCCAGGACGATGTAGCCGACACTCTCCCTCCTCTTACTCACAGAGTCAACAGCAAAACACTGAAGCTTGATGGGAGTTCTCTGCAGCCTGCGAGGACGAAGTCAGTTAGAGCTGCAACAATTAGCTGATTAATCGATTAGTCAAACGATAGAAAATGAATCAGCAATTATTTTTGATAAGCGATTCATTGTTTAGGTCATTTTTCAAGCAAAAATACCAAATATTTGATGGTTCCAGCTTCTCAAATGTGAGATTTTGCTGCCATTCCTTGTCTTAGCGTTGCTGTAAACTGAATATCTTTGGGTTTTGACATTTGACGTCGTCACCTTGGGCTCCAGGAAATTTGTGATGGGTACTTTACATTGTTGTCTGATGTTTTGTAGACCAATTAATTAAATCGAGTAAATGGATCTTGGCTGCTCTCACATCCCTCTGTAACGTCGTGTAAATTCAAACAGCAGTGACGACATCCTGTACGAGCTGCAGACCTGTGTTGATGCAGCGTCCTGCGGTCGAGCTCCCAGGCCAGCTCGGTGCTGAACTGCGGCTGCTCTCTGTGCTCTACCGGGTCTGTGGCCAGCTGCTCACCATCAAAGCTCGCCTGGACCACCAGACTGAGCCGGGGACTCTTTGGGAAGTGACGACCTGGGGAGGGAAAGACGGGTTTACTTTCCTAAACATGTCTCCTGTACATCGTTTACAGAGCAGCTGAACAAATGTCAAACGCAGGAAGATTCTGCAGCTGGCTGGTAGGTTCGTTTGTCCAGCAGCCACTTTAGCAAACAATCGTCTTATTTATAGCTCACAGTGACTTGGCAGGAGCTAAACAATAACTACAGCAGTAGTCACGGTGGCCGAGAGGTTAAGGCGTTGGACTCGAAATCCAATGGGGTTTCCCCACACAGGTTCGAATCCTGTCTGTGACGAGGTTTCATTTTGGGATGGCAGTAGCTCAGTCCATGGGGACTCGAGGACTAGTATGTACAGGGCGTGGACCGGTAGCTGGAGAGGTGCCAGTTCACCTCCTGGGCACTGCCAATGTGACCCCATCACTCTGACATCTCTCCACAACAATGAATGCACGTCTATAGGCGCTGTGTGTGTATGTAAATAAAAAAAGACAAGGGGATTAATGAAGTAGTTCTATTTGTGAAGCTTATTTGACTAGTAAAACTGTGAGAAGATTTAAAGAAAAGAGTGATTACACTGCGTTTGACTACTAAATATCAGTTGAACAGCATAATACAGTCTTAAAGATGAGGAAAGCAACACATTTAAGCTTCATCACAACGGTCTCATATCACAGCACTGATGTAAACAATAATGCTCAAATCTCCAGGCAACCAGCCTAAAGAAAGTAACCAAAGACTACGAAATGACAGATTTTGTGAAACCAGTGTATATAACTAAATTCACAGTTTGCAGACTTGAGGAGCTCAGACATGTTCACCAGTGACAGGAAACTGTTCCACTGTAAGATCTGTCTTGTACTAACTAAGTTAAGTTTTCACAACCCTCTTTCCCCGTTTGTCTGACTGAATCGAGCTCGATGCTTAACTCTCCTGCTCTTACGGACAATAAAAAATAAAAAAAAGCAACAGGTTCTTTGAATATTACAGAAACATACTTGATGAAACCCCCTGCAGTCAAATTAATTGCTCTTTTCTAATGTCTGTCCTTAGTTAGTTTTGTATTATTATTATTATTAAATTTTCAACTTATTTATAATATGCATTCTCGTTGCATTGATTTTTTTTTGGTTTTCATCCCTTATTTTTTTAAATATTCATATATTATTTTTTAGTTGTCATCAGCTCTCCTGTTCTGTGTTGTGTGTTTGTTTGTTCCTGACACAATATGTACTTTTTATTGTGCGTGCTGGTGCCAGAAACCTGCGTTGAAAACATTAAAAACCGCTGTTTAATGTACATTAGCAGCGGACTGAGCCGCCTCCTCTAACTGCTCACCTTCCAGGACGGACACGACGACCAGGAGCGGGTCCGCCATGACACCTGCACTAACTCCTCCTCACACCGTCGTTTGGTACAAACGCGGAGGTTTAGTTCTCTCGAACTCGGGCGGAGGTTTCGTTGTTCTCTCGAACTCGGGCGGAGGTTTCGTTGTTTTCTCGAACTCGGGCGGAGGTTTCGTTGTTCTCTCGGAGGCAGCAAACAGCCGCTTTGTTGTCAAGCTTTGGCGCCACCCATTTTGTTTTAAAAGCGGAAGTGATGACGGAGACGCGTCGGTGTTCGGCGCCCTCTGCTGGTGGGAGGTGGAACAGCACTTTACTGCCACTGCTATACTACTACTACTACTACTACTACTATTATAAGATACAGTATATCAGTTTTACACCAGATTCCCTTTAGCAAAAAACAGCTTCAAGCTGTTATACATCAGGCCAAGTAATAACACCAGAACGGGAAAAGATGAGTAAGATAATAATAATGATTAATAGTAATCCACTCGTACTGATGTCATATCCACTTTCTAAACACCTATGCATTCACTAAATAACTTGCCAAGTTGTTTTATTCAGTCATGAGTCATTAAATACTGTAATTTTAAAATACATGACACATTTCAAAGCAGAGAGGATTAAACCACCACAATGTACCGGAGCAAAAGCCAAACACTTAGTGTCGCTTATAAAGAGACAGACAAAAGAATATATATAAACATCCTTTAATCGTGATTGCCAAACATATGAATTAAGGCATATACAGTATAAAAAAGCAACAGCAGGTTTCATGTGTGTTATTAACTGGATACACCGGGTGGATGGACTGAACATACCAAGCAGCCTTTTATAAGACAACACTGTGTCTCCCAAAAGATGACGGCATTTTGTAAACAGAGTTCATAGCACTATATTCAAGTAATAGAATGATCACTGATACTATGCAGGTAAGGTGTTGTGTAAGTGAGGCAGAGCCGCTGATAGACGAGGTTGGGCCACACTGGCGGAACAGGAAGAACGGGTAAACCTTCAGTTAGTTTCAGTTCGACTTGGGAGTGTTCCCGCATTATCCCAAAAGCTAGTCATCTCGTCACGATACAAATAAAATCAAGCCTAAATTATACATTTTTACTGTGTCACACATTTGTAGCAGTTCATTTTTATTTGGATGTTTGCAGCCAATTTGACGCAGCCGTTCCTGATATCTCTGGCTCAGAATTACACCTGGCAGGCTAACGTGATGGTTCTTCACAGGTCTTAACTGTGGTCTGTATGATACAACATGAAGGCTGACCTCCTGGTGGCCATACTGGACTGAGATGTGCAGCTACCGAACAGCTGTGATGTTGATCTGATTCGTGCAGCAGCCGGCAGAAGCAGGTTTGCTGCTTGTGTTAACGTTACTGTAAACTGAATATCTTTTGGTTTTCTTGACAGTTTTTTAATGTTTGGACAAAACAAGACATTACACGACGTCACCTTGTGATGGGTATTTTACATTGCTGTCAGATGCTTTGTTGACCAATCAATGAATTGAGAAAAAAACAGCTGATCAATTAGTTGTTAGTTGCAGCCTACTGCCTAACCAAATCTAATGGTAATTCTTGAGTCATTAACCTTCTGTGACTTTTTATTTAATCATTTTTAAAGTCATACAGATGCAAAATGATGATGATTAGTAAGTGTCCGAAATCTCAATTTCCTGCTCACTGTTGAGTAAATTACTGAGGGTCCGTCTTTGCTAAATGATCCTGCTAACTAGTTAACTAGCTGACAGTCATCTCCACAAAAATACTGCCAACAGTTCTACTTATGTTAATAATAAATTAACAATAAATTAGTTAGAATATGAATTTGACATGTTGTGCTGTGAGTAAATATCAGCTGAATACTGCAAGTAACAATGTCGATGTCAGAAGGAGGAACTTCAGAGTTGCAGCGGGAGAGCCAATCACAGGGAACCAGAAGGACTGGACCCAGCATTGGTCTAAATGTTGCAGGTCTGGTTGCTGGATCCTTGACGAATGTTGCACCAGAACAGAACCAGATCACTTTGACACTTCTTTGTTCTCGAGATGTGGCGGCGGTTTAGCACCAATGCTAAGACCTGACCATTCTGTCTATCAGAGGCTCTGCAGTGAGCTAGTTAGCTTGTAGGAGGCATGGGAGCAGGGGCGGGGCAAAGGATTGTGGGTCAAGTACGCGTCCCCATTGGCATCACTGTCAGTAAAAATGTGGGCATTTTACTTAAAGGACAATTCCAGTGTGATCAGAGTTTCTACTGAATTCTTACATCTCCGTATTGTTTTCCAGCTTTTATCGTGTTGAATTATATTTTATCTTAGTTGTTATTCAAAGGAAAGAAACACCATCTTATAGTATGACTTGATCCCAGTAAAGAACAAAGCATCAGTTTAGAGCTGTAACACTGCACTCAAACCTAAACTGAATTTAGCACGTTCTCAAACTGCCGTTGATTATGACACTGCAAGCAAATGCTTTTATACACAACTTGTAAGTTCCTAAAAACAAGACATAAATATAGGAAAACTGGTGTAACTCTATGAAGTGAACTAAAAACCAATGGCCTACGTTTGACTGACGAACGATGAAGCTTCTTTTTTGATCATAAAACTCACTTTTGTACCTGAGCAAACAAACCAAACTCCATTTAGTTTTGAGCGTAGTGTCGGATTTAGAGGTAATAATAAAGAAATGGATGTAGAAAAAGAGCAAAACTCATGTTAACACTGGAATTGTCCTTTAGAGGTAGTGTGACTAACAGTATAACTGGCACGTGTCTTTCATGTTCAAAGTAAATAACATGCCTGTAGCACGCACTCACTGGCATCCATCATTCATTCACCTAGACCCAGGTTGCACCTCTGACTTAAGCACAATCTTTTACATTAGAAATCTCTGCTTGTTTGATGATTGATGATTATATTCAAGTCAAATAAGAAATAAGTCACTATTTTATTTATGGTCATTTATCAACCTTTAGCACTTTTTGAAGTTATATCCAAAATCCTCGGCAACTAGAAATGATAGCTGGTTCCTGGTTCTAGTCCTACCCCTGTTATCATCTTTGTTTGGGACAAAGAATAGAGGAATGGGTCAAAATTCTAATTAACAGTGGCTCAAATCTGTGTACTGTTGACTGTAATCCTCAGTACAATAGTCCAACAAGTCCAAAACTATGCAGTTACGGAAAGATCAAGGGCTGAGTGAAAATGAACGACTTTGTTTTTATTTAGCAAAACAAGATCACCATAAGGTCCATTTAGTAGCTGTTCTGGAGCTTTCAGTCATATCTCACAATCAACCAGTTGCCATGAAATTGTAGTTGGACCACAAGGTCCATTCAGAGAACCAGCTCCTTAAAGTGCTCAGAGGGACGGAAATTTGAATATCCACAATTCCATGCCAACTGCTGAGGAAGATGGTGTGATACGACCGAAAGCTCCAGATCAGCTACTCAGTGGACCTCATGGTGAGATGGTTTTGCTGTACCAACATTAACTGTTGGTAGTCAACAGGAGAGAAACAGCAGTCTCCTGCGTCAATGAGCATGCCTTGTTGATCCATCCGTCCACCCCGAAGTTTAGACACTCTATATCCACATCACGTTACTTCCACCTCTGGTCCTGATAGACAAGAGTCATAAATCACTCAGCCACTAGAGGTCGCTTGTCAGTTAAAATTGAACATACATCAGACTGGATTGGGTTTTTTTGGACAGTCTCCAAAAGCCGCAAATCTAAAAACGCTGCTTACACAAGAGGCACAAACTGGGGCAAACATTCACTAAATGACGCACTTGCTCTTAGCTCTAACCAAATGGGATATGTGCAACAATATCATATGTGCAACATAAATTACGTCACAGGAACATAAACTGCTGCCGATTAACTGAAGTCAGCTAACAAAGAAACAGTGGTTCTGTTTCTGCTGGTCTTTCCCGCTCCGCCCGCTGCTCCCCTGCATAGCTGATGGAGATCAACATAGAGTACGATAAAGCATGTTAGTGCTCTGCCATGAATCTGTACAGAATATATACACCACTGGGTTCCTACATGGCACTGGGCAGGTCGGTGTGAAGGTTTACTCTCACATAAAGACAATACAATCAACATGGTTACGCTCAAGTACAGGTTAGTAATACAAATGTAGCGTCAGCACTATGGAGGGAGGAGGACCACTTCAATAATCATAATATAATAATAAGGATAATAATAGACTTTTTAGCTTCCTAATGCTGTTTCCCAATAGGAGTTTAAAAAAAAAGATCAACACTATTGGGATCATGTAAGTCATCATCAGTACATTCAGTCATATCGTCATCATAATACACTACGATAAATGTGCATTTTATAAAGTTAAACACCACAGCGGCGGCTGGGCTGAGTGCACGGCGCTCTGGGATGTAGAGTTTTATACGCGTTGCCTGCTTCTGTCAAAATCCTGCAAAACTGAAAGCTTCAAAGGTCAGTGATGTGGATTTGTACAGATAGTTCCTCCTTCAAAAAAGGTCCCGATCCTGCTTCCTGTCCGTCTGTCGGCCCGTCTGCTCCTCGTTGACGTGTTATAAAACAGGTGGCTGTCATTAGTAAGAAATGAAAGAGGTTTGTTTTAACTTTTGTTCTCTGCCTCTCAGCGAGGCGAAGCTTATTCAACACCATGGAATTGATGTCTGATAAATCTGCCGTTCCTCATGTGAGACGTGGTCACATGGTCCTACTTCTTCCCTTCGCTGTCTGTGGAGACAAGAGGACAAAACACAGGCTGTCAGTCACATACTGGCCGTTTAGCTCAGGACTTCAGGTGTGTTCAGACTAGAAGTGGTGCGATTGCTTAGAAAATCAATCAAAAGACAAAAAGTGCTTGCGGTTTTTGCTTTAAGCAGGGCAAACCGAAACAAAGAAGCATCCATACCAGTTGAAGAATCACCCACATCTTCAGTGTTTAGCTTGAACATACCTTAACGCTGCGTTCATGACAAATCCAAAGTTTTTTATAGAAATCGGTAAAGCACAATTCGAAAAAGTGCCCTGAGATAACTTTGTTATGATATGGCGCTATATAAATAAAACTGAATTGAAACTGAAATCTAATGTAGATAATGTAACTTTGATGAAATAAATGAAGGCAACTAAATTTCTGCAAACTGATTAATAGTGATCTGAAATGAACTAAAACCTTTGGCTGCCTGTAAAATGAATCAGAAACATATGGAATGATTTGAAAAATACAAATACAGATGTAAATGGTACACGATTTGTAGTTAAAGATCAAACTCAAACACGAGACATGATATTGCCATTCATTGTGAACTGAAACCCGAATAACATGCTAGACCGCCCACTATAACTTAAAGACTCAAAAGGCGCCAAGTGGGGCAACATGGCGACTTTGAGAAAGGCTCAACTTCATGTAAATATTCTCTGAAATGCAGCAGCGACGACCTGGAGATCAGCTCGTTCTGATGAATCCGTGATTATCAGAAGCACAGAGTTGTTGTGATTCAAACAACCTGATCGTGACGGTCAATGGCTACAAAATGTTCTATTATACAACAAAAGCGATTGCAAACATGCCCGCAAGTTTCAGAAGACTTCCTGCCTCCTTGTAGGTGTATATGGGGTTTTTTCACCACTTATCTAGAAGCTCATATTGAATTTTGAGCCCAAACATTGTTTTCTTGGGATCACAACATGAATGTCATTCCTTTCTACCTTCAGATAAAGTGACGTCTCCAGAGGACAAAACGCAAGACGATAACATAACCAGGCCTACACATACATTCATATAACCACCTTTGTTATTTAGACATAATGAGATAATTAAGTTGTGATAATAAGAAAACGGTTTGTTCACAAGATAATTAATTAGTGATGTTCAGATATCAGGTTTTTGGCTTTTGGCTTCTTTAGAAAACTGCAGGTATTTCTCTTCATGCCGTGTGCTTCCACTGTCAGCATCGCTCCTGTTAATCTCCTCTATTTCACAGCAATTACCATTTATAGATAACTGCGGTCTCTGCAGTAAGGTAATCATCACATTATGCTCTTTAGCTGCCTGGCAGCTTCCCTCTGCATTATTTCACACACTCAAACAGAGGCAGTGATGTATGGCCTGTGAAAATCTATGGAAAACACTGCACAGTGGGTAATGATCTACTGGATGATCATTTAGGCAACAAGGCACGAGCCTCAGAGAGCCCATTAAGCAGCGAGCTGTTGTTCTCAGGAGAGAAGGGTTAGATATTTGATTTACTGACCCAGCGGACGGCCTGAAGACCAGACAGTTCTCCAGCTTATTTTATGACAGAAAGATTCAGCCAATTCACTTCATGATGCAAACTCAGTGGATAATCACACCTGCGCTGAAGAAGACATCCGGCACAGAAACTGACAAAGACTGTGTGTGTCATGGTTGTAGCACAATGATATGCATGTTAGGGGTGCACAGCATGCTGCATTTATATGCAAACGAATTATTTCATCTTTTGTTTTCATCTGATTAAGTGAACACTATTGGAATTGACATTTTAGAAAATACCTTTATTTAATGATCTTAAATAGTAAAGTGACAAAGCTGCATTTCTGCTCAATTCATCCAACTGAAGCATGAAAATAACCTTTAACCCATTTTTATTGTATATTACACGTGTTTTTTTTTAACACATGAAACATTTAAAGCCAAACAGAATCCCAGATTTTGAATTAACCAAGATCCAATCATGCAGAGACAAGCAGGGATGAATGAATTCAGGTGAACCAGTACTATCATTTACCAGGTTACAGTTCTAAACACAATAATTAAAACTTTGCCTTGATGCACAGACACTGCCAGGGCTCCTAAAATATCTGTAAGGGACAACAGGAGACTGGAGGACAGTGGATAACTCTGCGAGGACATTAAATCTGGTATTAACAGCACATTAACAGCTTCAGGGTTTCAGACGTACCAGTGGAGGAGTGTCCTGACACCTGCTGACTGGAGACCAGCGATCTGGAGCTCAGCCCTTCAACACAAAGCAGTGACAACTCAGGGAGGAAATCAGCTGTCAATCATCAAACTCAACTGTTATTCATCCAAAACACTGCTGGTAGCAGATGAAGTGTAGCTGCTGTTTAAAGAGAGACGTCAGCCTTTCAATCTAGATTCTGTTCAGCCTCGGCCAGAAAGTGTATTTAGCTTTTCACTGGTCTTCTTGACAAGCTGAATGATGTGGCAGCTGTTCATATGAAGCACCTTGTGATTTTAACATGGATTTAAAATATATATATTTTATGTTAGCATTCAACAACAACAACATCAAAAACACTTTCACAACCTCGTAGGAGGAAAACCAGTGGTGGAAAGTACTGTACTTGAGTACAATTTTGAGGTACTTGTACTTTCCTTGAGTATTTTATTTTCATGCTACTTTATATTTCTACCTCACTACATTTCAGAGGGAAATACTGTAAAATACAGATTCAGCTGTTTGAGTTTATAAAATATGATACAAATAGAGCTGAAACTATCAGTCAATTAATTGATGAGTCGATTGAGAGAAAATGAATTGGTAACTATTTTGATAGTGGTCATTTTTCATGTAAAAATGCCAAATATTCCAAAGTTCCTGCTTCTCAGATGTGAAGATTTGCTTTTCCTTTGAATGATAATTGTAATGTTGAGGTTTGGACTGTTGGTTGGACACAACAACATTGTGAAGGAGTCACTTTGGGCTTTGGACGACATGTTTTACAAACCAAACCTCTGCAGCAGTAACATGCTGCTCAAACATGAATACATCAGTATGAGGGACAGTCTACTGCATAATGACAAGAACTTTTACTTGTAACAGAGTATTTTGACAGTGTAGTATTTGTACTTCCAGCACTGAGGAGAACCAGTCGAAAGACAAAGTCAAGAACAAAAGTTTGGTTTCTGTTCAACTTACACTAACTGACCAGTAACAGTATGTGGTCATACAGCCATGTGATAGCTGGACATGTCATCCCAAAACCATTAATCATTAATCTGCTGCTACAACAACCTTTAAGCACCTCACTGAGCACTAAAGATGAAACTTATTTCAGCTTCAGTTTCAGATATGATGCAGTTATTTTTCAGTACTTAAACAAAACCCTCCGTAACTGTGTATTCTACTTTATTTTGTCTGTTATTTTAATATTATTAATATTATCATAGATATATTTTTATTATCCCTCTTATCAATTTTATCTATTTGTTTTGTCTTTTTAATCTATTTGATCTAGTTTTTAGTCTAGCTTTTATTTAACTCCATTTTTTAAATCTTGTTTTATTATTAAAGCTTTCAAATCAATTTTATTACATTTTCATCAGTTTTATTTTCTCGTGTGCCTTTTCTGGTCTCAAATTCTTGTTTTTGTTGTTGTTTTTACAGTCTGCACTTGTTCTGTCTTATCACCTGTGAAGAACTTTGAACTGCACTAATCTGTATGAAAGGTGCTGTACTAATAAAGTTTGATTGATTGATTAACATTTTGATGTTTGAATTAGCCAGTGGCAGTCAATGTCAGTCTGACACATTTTGGCGTGTGTGTTGTCGTACCTTGGTAGATGTCGTACTGTCCTGACATTAGGTTGTAGCTCATGCCCAGGTGTGTGTGATGGTGTGTGTGGAGGTGTCGGGCGAACGACATGTGGTTCCTCTCTCGCTCCGTCTCTCTCTCTCCCTCAGGGGAACCCTTCTCGCCGGGCTGTACGAACACACACACACACACTCTTTTTACTGAACTTCTTCTTTTCAAACGGTTCCTTTGTGTTGTGCATGTTAATGAAACATGAGTCTTCAGCTCTGTAGAGTCGTTACTTCAAACCCACAAACACAAAGTCACGTTAAGGATTCACCTACTGGATGACAATGGAAAGTACTGAAAGAAGTCGTAATGTGTATTTTATTACTACATGATCCTCTAAAAACTAAACAGCATCTACCACTGAGCTGCAGTTCCTCTAATGTCCACTTGACACAAGAAAAATCGGACTGAATTGAAGTGAATGGGGAAACCCCAACATGTTTGCTCTACAGGTTCAAAGTAAAGATACCTTTTTCAAGATGAAGTTGGCTCTCAACAGCTGATTTAACGTCTTCTAACGTCAGTTTAAGTGGTGATTTTTATTGTGTTTGTTTCATTAAGATGTCTAGATGTCATCTTTATTGCTTAAATTTGTGTTTTCTGGCTCTGGTAGTCGCAAATGTTTCCAGGCAGAAGGCAACTCTGTACGCTGCAGTTTGCAGCCACAGCAGCAATAAAACTTCAGCCGAAGAGTCACATCATTATCAAGTGGTAGTGTGGTGCATCCACATCATTTACACAAGTAATGAGTCGCTTAAAAACGATCATATAAGAATGTTTTTGTCAACTGTTTTTCAAAGTGAATTATAGTATGTTAGACTTTTTAAAATGTCTTTCCTTCCAGGCAGCAATCAGTTTTGTGCTAAGTATCAACAAATTACCACATTACCTGCTATGTTAGAACTGCATGGTATTGCAGAAGAGTGTGTATAAATACTACGAGTGTGTATCGTCTGCGCTGCACTACAACACAAGGAGAACATGCAGTGATTTTGAAAAGAAAGAAGAAAAATAAGTCTTTGCATATTTATCTCAAGCAATTCTCAAGTTCCCACGAGTTGAATTTCATCAACAGCTGCCTGAAAAATAAAACTCTAAAAAGGGTTTTAAAACATTGCAGCATGTCTTGTAAAATGCTCAGCAGTGATGTTAAGCATCCTTAATTGGTTATAAATGGACTAATATGTACCAAAACTCTGACCTGCTCCTGTAAATATTCATTTACAGGATACAGTCATCAAGTCAAACACTGGCCAACATTTACGTTTACATTACATTATGAACCTTTGTTTCCTGTGTTTGTCTTTAACCTTCTTTAATTCAAATCTTTTTCGGTGTGTTCGTCAGGAAACATCCGACCTGTGCTGTGTGAGCTGTGACGATGTGAGCTGCAGTGTGGGTGTGGCTGTAAAGTGAGCGGCGTCTCACAGCGGGGGATTTTCCGTGGTACTGATGGCTCTGCTGCTGCAGCAGCTCCATGGCTGAGGACGAGGACGAGTCGCTGCTCGGCTTGCTGCTCACCACTCCTCCTCTGCTGGGTGGAGTCACCTCCGACTCCTCCCTGCCCGCTGTCTTACCGTACAGAGGGTAGTGGAAACCTGGTGGACACAAACACAGACACACACGCACAATGACTTTATATTAACCATCTAAAACAAAACAGTTGTACATTTTGAGGCCTTTGCTAAATTTAAATTTGTCATAGTGAGTAATGCCTTCGGGCCATATCAACATCTGGGAGTGTATCCCTCTGAAAACAAGATGGACTTGACCCCCGAATTTGTCTCTTAAATAGTCTTTAATTATTCATTAAAGGAGCAAATTCAGCAGCAGCATTTGGGATTAACTAATAGATAAATTCATACATTATATTAAGACGTTTTTAAGAGGGTTTGTGAATGAATTAAGGGGGCTTAAGGGGTTAAAACCCCTACATTTTCACTGTAATTACAAACTAACCTTATAAGGTAAAATTAAGTGATGGCTTTGATGCTATTTGGTACATTTAAAGAGATTCTTACCCCTTAAAATCCCCTAAACAATGCAGAAACCTCACTAAAAAGACCTTAATATATCACAAACTGTTCCCTCATTATTAATGTGGAAATGAATCATATTTATATTCTTTGTGGCTGTAGGCATTTTACAGGGCCATTTCCCAGAAATACTGTACAAGCACAAACTTTAAACTATGACCTTTCCATAAAACTCAATTTTTTATTATTATCATAAGGACGTTACAAGGAGCTAAAAGAGAACTGGAACTTCAAATGCTTTCAATACTTACACTGCAACTGACATTTCAAACCCTTTCAGTGTTTCAACTTCAACTGAAACTTCAACTCTTTTAATTCATTCAACTTAAACTGCAGCACCAATACAATATTTCACTTACAAAGAAATAATATTTTAAGACATTTAACTTGTTTTAATTTTAGCAGAAAATTTTGCCTTTTCTAGTTCCCTTTGTGTTCGTCACTGTGAGATATTTTATCCATTGTTAATATAAAAGGTATTGGTTGGTGAACATTTAAAGGAATAGTTTGACATTTTGGGAAATGTGCTTATTTGCTTTCTTTTCTTGCTGAGAGTTAAATGAGAAGCTAGCTTGCCTCTGTTCAGAGGTAATAAAATCCACCTAACAGCTTTAAAGCTCATTAATTAACACGTTATAGCTCATATTTTGTTTAATTACAACAAAAATCAAAGATTAAAAACAACAGGCTAGCTGTTTCCCCCCGTTTCTAGTCTTTGTGCTAAGCTATGCTAACTGGCTGCTGACTGTAGGTTCATATTTATCATACAGACATGAGAGTGGCATCAATCTTCTCATCTAACTCTCTGCAAGAAAGCAAATAAGCTTATTTCCCAAAATGTCAAAATATTCCTTTAAAGTAAACCCAAACCTTTACCCAGACTCTTACCTGGGTAATTGTGGACCAGGGTTGGGGACACCCCTCTGTAAGAGCCCCCGCCGCTCTCACACATTGCCAGGTAGGGTGGGTAGGAGGAGTGTTGGTACTGGATGTAGGGCTGCTGGGGGGTCATGGGAGGAGACACCGCCGCCCGGGCACTCTGGGACTCCTCAGACAGCCCTCCCATTGGCTCCTGGCCTTGATCATCCAGCCCCTCCAGCCTGTCTGAATCCTCCGTGTCGATGGCGGGCGGGAGATCGTGGGATCCATGGACCCTGATTTTCTTAGCATCTCCGCCCACACCTCCTCCCCTGTCTCCTCCACCTCCTCCCCCTGAGGTCATCTTGGCCCCGGCAGGCTCCACGGTAACTCCCCATTCTTTTCCCCTGTCTGCTTCACCCTCGTCGGCCTCCTCCCCATGAAGCTCTGAGTATTTGCTGTGGACGAGGCAGTGAGCCCAGGCCGGGCCGTCTGAGGGCTAGATCGATGAGGACAAGTGTTGGTGCTAGTTGCAGTGTTTCCCCTATAATTCTGTGTTAACAGTGGTGGGTGGGAGTCATTTTGGAGTGAGTTCAACTTCGGTCCACGTCTCAGTCCCAGTTTTTGTTTATATGGCCAGTTGCAGAGCTAAACTAAATACCTATTTCATAAGTCTAAATGTTAGCCCTTTAGCGTTTTGTGTCTTTTGGAGGGAAATGAAGGATAATTTATGACTTTCATTTGTACATTTTCTTTTTAGCAGGGGTGGAGAATTTCCTGCTGCGGTGGCCCACCGCTGCTGAATGACTATAGAGGAAACACTGTGTACTTGAGTGAACAGAACCATAGACAGACCATCTATCACTGGCTCTGGGTGTGATGTTGATGAAGGATGACGACGTTTCAACAGCAGGTGGCCATTCACAGGTGGGATGTGAGGAGTGTGGCGTCCCTCTCAATGACACGAATCAAGACACGTCTCACACATGATCAACAATAGAATTTAAGCCAAACTGAAGGAAAAGACAACCTACCCTCCCAAACACGGCTTTCATTCAATTCATACAACCTTTTTACACGACCCAGCATGGCTAGAGTTAGCGGTTAAATGCATCGTGAGATGACATGGTTAAAAAATCTGTACAAGCTTTCTGAAAAAGCAGCTCATATAAAAACACTTGTATTAGAAATGTTTCTTTTGTACCTTTATGTGTTTATGTTTTACATTTACAGCTAAAGTTGGAATTACACAATTCCCCCATTAATTCTGATTCTAAACAATAAAAACATTTGCATCCATCAAATCAAACCACACAATTTTGATTTCAAACCAAAATGCCTAAAGTAGTATGTCAAAGTACAGCTCCAGCACCACAGAAGCCACATGGTCTTTGTTGTTAGCACCTATTGGTTTGGCTGTACACAATGTGTGATTAATCTCTTTGTGACACTCAACAGTCATTAAAGCACACCAACAACACCATCAGCGGCGGCGGCAGGTTATAGACAGAGGGAGAAACTTACACTGGAATAGGAAACATTTGATTCCAGATCTGTCTGACTGTTTGGGTTGTGGAGTGATGAAGAAGAGGAAGAGGAGGGTGACTTGATGTCATCACAGTCTTTCATCAAGACCTGGTGCTGGTCCACCATGCCACCGTGCACAGCCTTTACGCCCAGACTCTGTCCCCTTTCTCCCCTCTCACTCATCTCTACGTAGGAGAGGACGGGTTTGGGACAGCAACCTTTAGCACCATCTGGGCCTTTACCTAGCATGGGTCCACCGACTGACCCCCCAACCATATGTTTATCGTCCTCACTGTCTCTCAACCCTTGTCCCCTCTCGCCCCTCTGCTTGGCACTGTGTGTCTGGTCACAGCATTTGGAGGCCAATAACAGTTTCTGGTCCATGTACAGTCCTCTGGAGTACTGGCCATAGTACAGCGACTGGGCCAATGCAGTCTGGGTCTGACTCATAGCCAGCTGGAGCTGAGACTGAGGTGGCCCATCGCCTTTCTTTGAGTCTGAGAACTCATGTGAGGAGCTTTTGTCGTCCTCTTTTATTTCTTCTTTTCTGTCTTTCCCTTTGCCGTCAAGGGCAGAGCTTTTGTGGAAAGCAGCGCTGCTGCTGTTTTGCTTGTCTGACTGCATGTACCCCTGCAGGTAGTAGGGCTCGTAGCTGTGGTAGTACGGGGATTGGGGGTCTTTTGATGATGGGGCAGATGCTGTGGGCGGGGTTTTAGCAGAGTTAGCATGGTTACTGATAGAGCTCACATCTGAAGAGGCCGAGGAGCCAGACTTGGATCTGATTCCATCCGAACGACATTCAGAAGATCCCCCATCGTCCCCGGCGTCTGAGATGTCAGAGTAGGCGGGGCTGTTGTTCTTGCTGTCTGCTGTTGCCAGGCAACTACCGCTGGAGTCAAGCCGCGATGAAACACCAATGGAGGGACTGGGGGCGTTGTCGGTGAAAGTATAGACCTTGTCAGCCTCAGCTCGGATACTGGCCATCCTGCTCTCCTGGCTCTCCGTGAGCCCATTCATTACATCCTGCTTACTTAGATGCTCCTTCAGAAGGCTTCCAGAAATTTCCTTGACACCCATTTTAGAACCACCACCATCTTCCATTTTGATTATGCTGCTGTCACCATTAGGCATTCTGGTTGGCACATCTTTGTTATGTTTGTCCTTCAGCCTCCGTTTCTCTTTCTTCCTGGTCTCTTTGTTGCAGGTAACCATGGTGGCTTTGACAAGACTCGGTTCCACAACGATGCTCAGCTTTGGTTTGATGGGTTTCAGAGGAAGGTTTTTACTGGTGAGGCCTATGGCTGCCATGGGTGAGGGCTGCTGTGAGGTGGCAGCATCTGCTGTGCCAGTCGGATACGCTGTGTTGGGTATAGCGATCAACTTGGGAGGAGCAGGGGCCGGCGCGATCAGCCGGTTGGTCCGTGACTTGGACTGCTTCTCTACCTTTCCATTGGCCTTCTTGCCCTTGTCACATGCACCTCCCTTTTTGTCGATCAAACCTTCGGCTTCCAGCTTGGGCATCTCTACTGTGGAGTTCCTGTCTGGTACCATGCAGTTCTCCAGAACCACGGTCATGTTGGAGATGATGGGCAGATTGCTGAGGTCATCAATCAGCCCATCTTTCAGCAGTGAGGTTCTTCTGGTCTTGGAGTTGGTTGTGGGACTGTGGTCAGTACTGAGGAGTAGCCGTCTGTTCTTAGGAGACCCCACCGTGGTCACCTTATATAGGGGAGCAGGTTTCTTAGAGGAGCTGTTGGTATTAGTGCTGTTGTTTGTTTCTGACAGGTCATATGTCATGTTGCTAATGGTGTCCTCACTGTCTGATAGTCGTTCCTCACTCTCCCCATCCTTCATGGGCTCCAGCTCAGGCTTCCTCTGCTCCTCAGCCTCCAGGTGTGCATGCGTCTGGTGGTAGCGCAGGCCGTTGATGTGCTTGTAGCGTTTAGTGCAGTTGGGGTGGGGACAGTCGATTAGGATGGGTGGGGGAGGTGGTGAGGAGGCACAACCTCCTCCAGGGTCCATGAACGAGGGGTCGGATTTGCCCTGCGGCGTGGATGGGGCGCTGCGGGATTTGGCTCGGATCCTCTTCCCATTCCCGTTTTTAATTTCGTCAGAGGAAACCAGGCTAAGGTCCAGGTCAGCTGGCGGTTTGTTCTTTCGTTTCCCGGAAGAGAGAGAGGAGGTGCTGTTGGCAGGTTTCACCTCCTCCACAGTGAAGAAAGAAGGAGGCGTTCGGCAGTTGCTGTTGATGAGGTTCAGGCTTCCTCTCCGTCCCTTGCTGTGGATGGGTGCAGCAGTTCCAGCCACACCACCTCCACGGCTCCTGTGCTGTGATAGACCCCTGACTTTGGCAGCAGGGGCCGGCTCGATGCAGGGCCGCTCGGCCATGGCCATTCGCATCCGTTTCCCCCGGCCACGCCCACCTGGCAACTCAGGATCACTGGAGGGAGACTCACAAAACCTGGACAGAGGAAGAGAAAAACAACGGATTTAGAAGAGAATTCCTCTTAATAATCACTTACTGACAGTCTGGACATTCGTCAGAGATGAGACAGATCGATCAATAGAGGGCACACGTGTGGTGCCCCACCAGCCACAAAGCTTAATTCAGAGTCAGCCAGCTTAATAAATTGTTATAAAATAATAGAAATGAGCAAATTAATCAGTTTTTACCATCCCAGCCAAGCAATATACATTAGCTCAACACTAGCTTCGTCCTGATGGCACCTCCATCTAATGCAAGTCTATGGGTGTAAAAGGACTCAGAGGACAGCGCCCTAAAACCATTAAAACAATGAGATTCATGAGTGATTGGTTGAGTAACCAATCAAGACCCTGTTTGTAATTCTCACGCAGTAATTGTAGCTTATCGTTAGAGAAGCAGATACTTTTAGCCACGATACTGAATAAATAAAGTATTAAACTGGGTTTTATATTCATGTTATCAGTTCGAGGGGGACACATTGTGATAGTTTTAGCTCCAACTTCAATTCAACTTCTTCCTGTTTACATCTAGCCATAGTACGGTAGCCTCATAATACACACAATAGCCGTTACCGCAATATTGGCCATTGCTAGCTCTGCTGGGCCAGTCCAGCAGATGGTGACAATGTGGCAAAAAGAAGCTGTCAATCGTATCACATCATGTCTTATCACATTGTATAGTATCACATATTTTATCGTATCACAGAAATTATTGTTTCAAATTGTATAGTTTTACATCGTATTGTATCATATCTTATCATCTCGCATGTTATCGTATCACATTGTGTTGTATCACATCATGTCAAATTGTATTGTTTGGTTTCACATTGATTATTTTACACTGCATTGTTTCCATCGTATTGTATTGTATCGTGTTGTATAGAGTTCATGAAAGCTTTTTAAATCCTGATGGATAAACTGAAAAACACATCAAACCACGGAGCTGAAAACAGGCCTGTTTTCCTTGTTGATGCTGCTGTTCTTGACCCGAGAATAACTTGTTCATATCATCACCCAAATTGCACTCTTGTACCATCAGACAAAAACCTTGGAAGATAACAGATTATCATTCAAGGCTCATGTGGACCACTTTACCCAGACGTCAAGGATAAAAATTGATTTTCTTCTGTACAAAGGCTGCTACTCTTTTGATAACATAAAAAAAACCTGTACAATCCACAGTTATCTCTGTATTTGATATTGAGGCATTTTGTATTCACATGCTGTCCCTTCTACTTTGAAGCCTTTTGATGCTGTTTATCAGAGCGCCTCTCATCTTAGCACTGGAGATGCTTTTCCACACTGACACATTGTTGCTTATATCAAAAACCAGTCTGCTGGGATGACGAAAATGCATTGCTTTATATTTATCTACAGAGTTAAGGCTCTATTTTCGAAGCTGGACCCTGAACCTCTGCCAGCCTTTAAATGCATTCATTATGACACTACATCACAGGACTGTTTGGTGTTAAATACTCTGAATAAATTCTGACCTTGGAAAGACTGTTTTGGGTGTTAATCACCTTATTAATGGAACGGACTGCAAAGCACGTTGAGACTAGACTTTCTTGTCCCCCTCTGTGATTTTAAAACGATGATATCTCACATTTCCTATGATGTTTGTAATTGCTTTTTTTTTTTTTGCTTCAATGTGTCCCTGAATGTCACTGAAGCTTCTGGAACATCCAACTGAAATTTTGTGCATTTTCTTCGGCATTTCAAGGTTATTTGTTGCTCTCATGCCTCTATTTAAAAAGCAGTTTTGATCGATTGAGCGATCTAGTCCAGATGATTTCCTACAATTCTACTCCATCTACAAAAGCTGAAAAATTGTCCCTCAGTCAAGTACGGATTATGAGACAATGGGCCCCTGGGCACTGACATGTAAAAGGCCCCTCACCCCTACTTTATAGGAGCAAGACACCCAGACTGAAGACATGCTGTTAGTAGTCGATTTGTGTCTATTTGTTGACATTATGCATCTCTTTTTGGACTTTGTAGTCATTTCATGTCTTTTTGTGGTTATTTTACATCTCTGTAGTCATTTGGCATCTATTTCTGGTAATTTTGCATCTCTCTTTGGTCAATTTACATCTCTTTGTAGTCATTTTGTGTTTATTTCAGTGACATTTTGACTGATAATGAATCATCGAAGAGGAAGCATTTAATTCCATTGAATTATATAATAAAACAGCATTCAGTCACCACTGACAGACGTCCGCAGCAACAAGAGTCCAAATGAAAAAAGCAATTTAGTCCCCAGTTTCTGAGATTAAGCTGTAATTGCCATGACAACAATCATTTACATACAGGAGCAATAATTGAGAGGTTTCAGCCCCGCGAGGAGGGGCTGTCACATTTTCCACTCAGCAATTACAAAAACCACTCTCCATTTGTGAAACAGTTGGAAAGCAGAGTGGAGAGAGTGTTTTTGTTAAAGCTCATCATGGAACAACAGCTGACAGCCCCAGAGCCAATTTAGCCTTTTTATAATTTTAGCAACATTAAAGCACTTTAAAAAAACAACAAGTGCTCTTTTCAGTTAATCAAATGAACAATCAGCAGCAAATAAAAGGCAATAAGAATAACAATCAGTTAAACATGATAGATCAAACAGGGAAACACACCAAGCTGCCTGTCCTTAAAATGTGTTTACAATTAGAATAAGAATTGATTTGTAATATAATTTTACTGCCAGGCGCTCACTAGATGTCTGACAGCAGTGATGGACAGAAAGACATTTATGATGGAGACACACTGCAAAGCATCAGCTCGTCATGCAGCTTGGTTGTTTGTGTCCAAAAAATAGAACAGCGTCCTCATTTTGTACTTCTGTGTTGCCCTGTGGCGATGTGACGAGCCAATCACAATCCAACTGGCTGTTTTTAGAAAATGGCAGCTGAAACTGTCTGCACACAAACGCACTAACACACGTCATGGTAACTGTAACAGTAACGTTTTAACACGACCACGATCTTTCCTTAATGTTTCCAATTAAACGCTGATTGAGTGTTTGAAAAATGGCTCTGGAACTTTTGTTACTAGCGTAGTTAGCACCATGCTAACCATGCTAGCATCAAACAGATGCTGTGTCCTCAGCTTTATTTCACAGTTTTGGGGACAGAGTTTGGTACACACACTGAGCTACAAACAAACAAGGTGTGGTTTGACTTTTTACGGATATTTTGATGCTGGAATCCATTTTTTTACTGTTGCAAATCCAAGCTGACTATAATAGCTTCCATCCTCCGCTAATGAGCAAAATGCTAACTTTTCAGAGTCAGTCACTTGTCTTGCACATCAGGGGCGTCGAGCAAACAAGGAAACAGCCCTCGTTTTTCACCGGACAGAAACAGCCATTTCCAGCAATCCGCACTATAGACGATATACTGTAGAGTCAACTGATAGTATAATAAAGTGACATATATCCGACTAAAACAAGTGGATTTATTGTTGAGTTGCAGGGCCGTCGTCGATGAATCTCTGAAGAGCTCAGAGGACCGAACGACTGTTTCAGCCACGTTGAAATGTTCACAGTGACCGTGCCGAGCGTTCGGGGAGCTTCCCCGTCATGTGATCTATTGAGGTTTGATTGTGCCGTTCACAGACCCGACGACCTCCAGTGTGGCTGCATCACCTTAAAGTGAGACTATATTTGTAGTTTTCTGTAGTACAGCAACCACTGCTACAGGTGACAACTGCTGAATAATGGTAAATGTTCAAATGCAGTGTAGCAGAGTCATCCTGTCAGTTACACAGCAACATCCGTCTAAAGTCAGCTAACATTAGCCACCGTACGCTACAGGTCAAACCAAACCAAGGAACAGTTTCACTCGCATTTGCAAATCATAAAATTTATTTAAAAGCATGTGTGCGAATAAAAAGTATTACAAAATTCAGCTTCTATTTTTTATTTCCAACAAAAAGGTTGACAACACAACAACGGTGACGATAATGGCGGTCGCTGCGCTGAACAACTCTCGTCAGGGCTCTGGACACAAGAACAGTCAAGAGTAGAAACACGCAGTGAGCCAGATAGATAGCTAAAGTTAGCTAGCAACATACACAAAGTATGAAGCCTATTAGTCATTATTTCAAAAGACCGAGAGCGACAGAAACCCAAGTTTCCACTGAAACAGTCGACGGCGAGGAGGAGATGGATGAGGAAGGTGACGAAGTAACGCTGGCAGCGATATCCTTTGTGTCTAAACGCAGACTTTGTTTTGGTGTTAAGAACTAAGAAGAACTACTTTCTTATAGACGTGTTCACACCGTTCATACAGTTTAAAGGATAAATAATTACATAATCATTAAATAAATACAGTTTGAAGCAGAAATAATTAAAAACCCAGTGTGCTTTTTGTACTCAAATAAATTAAATAATTTTCATTGTAAATGTCTCCCTTTATTAAGGAAAAACACATTATTTGATTGCGCCTCTAAAGTTTTTTATGCGCTCCGAAATCTTTCAACTTAGGACCACATGTGCTCCTTGGGAAAGAAGTTAGCATCAAACTCCGCCAGAGTGTGTTGAAATTACATTTTATTGCTTATGAATCAAATGTTTCATTTGTAAGAGGAAGAATCCGTCTTCTTTTAGCGACCAAGAGCTCCAACCAAACCTCCCAGTTCACTGTTTTTCTGTCTAAACTCCACTCATTTGGAGACTTTTGGGAATGCTATGAAATATATTAAAGTATGCCTTGTCTTGTATGCTGTGCCTTTAACGTTCTCTGTAGAGCAGCAGAGGCAGAGAAAGACAAGAAGAGTGCAGAGTTACCTTGGAGGAGCCCAGTCGTGTTTGGTGCAGTCTAACAGAGTTCCCACGTAGGTTCTCTTCCTCCACGTCACGTTCACCACCAGCACACCTGTCAATCACACAGGACAGAGACGGAGCGGTTTGTACTGGATCCACTGGGACCATTAACAGGCTTCTATATCAGTATCAGGATGACGAGGTCAGAGAGGAACACAGGGTTCAGGACTCAAACAGTAAATATGAGCCTTCAATGACAATGAATGAGGTGCGATTCTGTGTGACACTTATATCCAAGTTTGATCCCAAATTGTAAATCCCTCTGGAACAGATGTTGGTGCATGAAATTCATTTGTTAGTAATTAAACAGATGAGAAGAATTTAATCATTTTGAGAGGAAATAAGGTCTTAAAATGATTTTTTTAAAATCAATCACAGAATAAAAAACATTTCAAACAGTGGTACAGGTGTGTTCAAAGACGCGATTGGTTTGCAGACACAAAAGACAAGTTATTTTACAACACATCCGACCCCGTCTGTCTGTCTGTCTGTCTGTCTGAAAGCAGCTTTGTTTCAGACTCTCTGAGCTGCACTTCTTTTCTTGCATATATCATCACCCACTGTAGCTCTGCAAAAACTCTCATTCTCTTTGTTCTCGCTTGTATCTAATGAGGAAACTAATGAAACACTGATAAAAGACAAATGTGCAGAAATAAAAAGGAAGCACACTGCACCTCAGAAGAAAGAAAAAGCTATCTGACGAGCAGCCGTCTGAGAACAGCAGCGGTTAACAGTTTGGAAATGAAAGGCAACCTGAAGGACAGAGTTCACAGTCTGAAGAGGCTCAAATTGTTTTCCAGATGGATCAAACTGTTTGTTCCAGACTGTCAAATTACTCAAACTGATATTGGTCAGTGACTGAGGAGGAAAATACAGTCTTCTGTTCCTGTCAGGTTATTAGCTGGAAGGAAAGTTTAGTCTTCAAGGTTTAAACTCTAATCTGGGGATTGACGAACCTTCAGCCATCTGAAATAAATGTCTCTCTCTTCCTCTTCTTCTCTCAGACTGACATTTGAAAGCCATTAACCTCCACTTTGTGATGCGCCGGTGGCAACGCCGAGCAAATCAAATTTTGGACGCATTACAGCTTTAAAACGAGGTTTGACTGCAACACACGACTCCTCGCGCTTCAATTAAGGCTGACGGCCGCCACCGTCACAAAACACTCTCACAGAGCAGTGAGAGCCGGGAGACACAGCCGCGTGTGTCGCTTTATTTTAACAAAAGGTGGATGGAGATCTGGAGTTTAGTTTTTCATCACAAGGCCCCTAAAACCTCCAACTAATGAGCTGGATGGATTCAATTAGTCAGCAACTTAATATCCCCAATATTCTCTAAATACTCCCTTTAGTAGCTTTGAAGTTTGATAAAATATATTTTCTACACTGTATGACAACCTCACATTTATATTCTGCATCATGGTTTCACTGAAGCCATAATGACTGAAATATTTAAACCCAAGATGACATTTTTTACATCAAATGGAAATATTCTACATAATGTTAACACGTGTAAAGAAAATATCCTGGATAAATGTGCTTGTTGGAACTCTAAAGAAACTGCAGCCTGTAAATATCTGATCCAGCTTTTTGCTCGCTGTCTGCCATCTGCACAAGTGGCACTAAAACTGAGTTGGCAGCCCGTCGTGACTGAACAAATGTAACTACAGGCAGAAACACTGTATTTTATGACTATATTTCAGTTCATCTGTAAGCCAAACTGAAATGACAGAGTGAGGAATCCAAACATCCACCTGCACTGACTCTAATTTATCAGAAACCTGGAGAAACATTATATCCCAAATATGATCAAAGCCAGTATAAGCAGTGTGCATGTAAATATATGTGTGTGTGGTGTGTGTTCTTCAGTGTTTTCTAACACAGTGCATCTGTTGAACTCTGCCCCATGTCTTCAGTCTGTTCAGGCTTGGACTGAGCTGCTGTTGGTTTTTAAAAACTCCCTCTTGGGTTCTGTTAAGACAGATGAAGGTCCTTTACGGGTCAGGTGTAGTTTCTGGAACCACCATAAAGCCCTGCAGTGCAGCTGTGCACGAAGCCTGGAGTGTGGTGTACAATCCAAACGATGATTTTATCTCATACTCGAATTAAGTTGCCAAATAAACACTCACTGACCAACAGCAGAACACCCATCACAGCCGGTTCGGCCCACGGTGCAGCGACTGAGATGAAGCTGACAGAACACACAGCAAGGGTTTTGTTTTCCTACAAATCGTGGACATGTGTTAAATAAAGTCCATGAAGCTCAGACCTGCCAGTCCTGTAGGTTCAGAAGCATCAGAGATCAGCTTTGCTCTCCAGTGCTGGAGGATTCTTGTCAGACTGTTTCAGGGGAGGCTCAGTGAATGGAGGTGAAAAAATATGATATTACTTATCAAAAGGAGATCACATAGAACAGCCTAAATGTGTGTGATTTGGTTAAGGAGATAAAGTAGTTTTGGGGAATTGTGCTGTTTTTCTCAGTCAGAAGCTAATGAATGCCTCAGGACAGAGCTTTTTATGTCTTCAGTGTAGTCTGAAGGGTCCGGGCATCTTTTGGTCATTTGATTTTCCTTTCAGTAACAGGTATTAAAAAAAAAAAATCGGGTCAGAGTTTCAAATTTTTGGTTTTTTGTGTGCATCAAAAAAAGAAAAATGTGTGTTTTCCTGTTTTCATAGTGAAGTTGGTTATCAACTCGATTAGAGAACAAGTCTGATTTCTGTTTTGGCGTTCGTCTGTGTGTGTGTGTGTGTGTGTGTGTGTGTGTGTGTGTGTGTGTGTGTGTGTGTGTGTGTGTGTGGTGTCTGGATGATTGGGTGATTGGATGATGAACTGGTGGGTTGTAAACGCAGTATGGACATAATGATAGTATTCCACTTTTCTGCTCTGTGCGTTCCCGTGAGGTGCGTGCAGCGGTCAAGGAAAGTCAGAAATCCACAAATCTGAAAAAACCTCAAACACAGAAATTAAGACTCG